>MJUU01032384.1:21677-38097 GCA_002080025.1 Modiolus philippinarum
GAAACTCACATTTGCAGTACTAAAGTCGAGTATAGTCCAGGAAACCCTGGGTTTCCTATCAGGAAACCTATCTTTACAGACAGCGAAACCCGGTTTCGCTAACCAAAACCAGGTTTCTCTGCATTTTGGTTAATTTCGCTTGCCATATTTAGAAATACATACAATGCTCAGCATCCAATGGGTTCCTGAAGCTAAACCCAAGTTTCCTCAAGCAAATGCAGGTTTTCTTCACTGAAACCGGGTTTCGCTCTACTGAAACCGGGTTTCGCTCTACAGAAACCTGGTTTTGCTCTGGAAACCTAGGGTTTCCTCAACTAAACTTTACTTTGGTATTGCAAATGGTAGTTTTACTTTATAATTACATAGAAGGCTGAGGATAAAATGAATTTCTAAAGCTAAATCCAACTTTCCTCCTGCAAATGTGGGTTTTAGACGATGATATAATTTTCCCATAGGAAATACATAATAGGCAGATTACTGAATTTGATTGGTTCATTATCCTTACTGAATTAGTAAGCTTTATTTTCATTGGTTGGAATATTTTTCTGTCTCAACTTTCATTTTAGACCATTTTAGATATTTTGAATAAGTTAGCTTGCAATTATTTATAAAATTAATCCTGTAAGTTTTATTATTACATCGCCTAGAGATGAATAAAGTTTACCGTTTTTTATTTCACATCTTGCCGTGTTGGGGTCGTATTTCTTGTAAACCGAAAAAGGTACAGTACAGGCAGAGTCATATGATGATACTGTACAGCTCACACGGATGAACGCAAAGTCCTTGTTTTGGGGTGGATTTTCGCGACATGGACTGATTATCCAAGTCCGTGTAGCAGGGTGGACGATCACGGACTTCCACCTTAAATTACGTGACCCAACGTGGACAAATTTTTGAAAACGGAATCCTCGTGGAACCATCGCGGCCACACCGAGGAAATATTAGATGTACATATGTTTGATTTCATTGCAAACATAAAAATCGAGGAATATTTACATCCTTGGACTAACATGTTTGATTTCGTTGCAAACATACAAACCCAGGAATATTTACACCATGGGACTAACATTATTTGTCCCAGTCGTATCGTAGTTCATTATAAACGGAAACCAAATGCATGTAAAAAAATAAATAAAACATTCAACATTCCTAGATATGTATGTACTCTACCTAATTTGTATTCATATTACCTGAGATATTGATTTTTTTCATTGGCTGGTTTTTGTTCTATTTTTAGAAAATTACCTAGTGCCTATATCTACTATATAAAATCTAATGGCTTCCGAAAGCACTCCTGCTTTATGTGCTATATCCAGGCTTTATTTTAAATTTTAAGCTATTTATGATAAAGATTTCATAGACAACAATTTTTGAAAGAATATTTTGATAAAAGTTATAAATCTGAGACCTGACAAGTGACAATTACGCAACTAGACGACGCCGAGGGATTCTTGTTGTTGACAGTGAATATTTTATTTTAATTTCCATCTACGCAAATTTCCGCTTGAAAATATTTGAAAGAACAGTGGTTTGACAGAATATTCATGCTTATTTTCACGGCAACGCCAACGAGACAAACAAAAAATTTAGGCTTGCAAATATCGTAATTCTAAAATAACTTGACGATCTGCATGGGAACATTGGTTGTCAAAGAAAATTATATTTATATAACTTCAACCTGTCAAACTTTCTGATTATGATAATTTTGGGGAAAATGGTCATTTGTTGACATTAAGCTCAATATTTTCAATTTTATTTTTCACGACAACACAATGATTTCTAGATGCTGACCCGCGATGATTCCACGTTCAACACGATGTCACGAGGGGTCCACACAGGTAAATATTTTGTCCACGTTCTCAATTAGGTTGTCCACGTTCAAGATCGCGGTGGAATTCCACGTTTGACAAAATTTGTCCGTGGTGACAACAAGGATTTTGCGTTTTCCGTGTGAGCTGTACAGTAAATGTCCCTGTCGGACATGTCCCAAACCCAAAATCTGACAATTTTATGAGGGGTCATAAAATTGTCCTTCTGCTTCACTGATTTTAATTAGGATACAGGTGATCAGTTTTATTACTTGTTTTACATCTATTTTATATATTTAATTTGAAAACAGATAATAATTATTAAAAAAAAAACGAAAAAAAAACGATATTATAATTATTATAAAAGAAAAAAAATATTAACAAGTTGTATTTTTTTTTTTATTTAATACACATAATAATTATAAGAAATTTCTTGCTATTTAACAATTTATTTTTTATTTAATGGATTATTTTTTGCAGATAGTTGCTTTTTTTTATTTGTATAAAAAATTATAAACTCTATTTACATAGAAAATTGTGTATTCATTTGAAATTTTCTAAACTGTACATGTAAAAGGCTTGTTCCCATTTCGCCTTAGCTGTGAAATTTTATATAAAAAAATATTCCCATTTCGCCTTAGTGCATATTTGTGTCAGCTAAGGCAAAATGGGAACTTATGTAAGCATCTAATCAAGAAAAACTGGTGTTTATACAACAAAAAAAACATTAAAGATAATTTAAGTTGTTTAATTAAAATTGAAATTAATGTAAATTTTATGTGTAATGGCTTGTTCTCTTTTAAGTTGTGTATTCTTCAGTTCAAATGGGCACAAAGTAACTCAAATTACAATATCTATGCTTTATTGACATAACTTTATATGATATGTAACATAACAAAATTCCAACAGAAGCATACATTATTATTCATTCATAATCATAATTTTATACATATAAAGAGGCATACAAAATATTTTATAAACAAAACAATGAAATATGCAAGCACAATAGTTCTTTAATATGAGCACATGTATTTCTTTTACAAGCACATTTATGAAGCACAAATAAGCACATTTATTAGCACAATAATAGTTCTTTATGAAGAATAATAAAAGTTCTTTAATAAGCTTATTTATTAGCACAATAATATTTCTTTAATCGGCACAATAGTAGTGAATAATGAATAATTAAAATAAAAACAATACCACAATACGAGGATAAGCACAAAGTTCATTTCACTATTTCTTCTATTTGTCACTATTTGCTTCAGGATATATGATGCTGCCGTCACCATACTGTACAAAGTTCTTCTCTCCTGTGGTCCTTCTATGTCACGGTACTTCTTCTCTGGTAATCTTTTTTCCCCACCTGCTGCATACTGTACCATCTTACCTCGTTTGCTGCTTGCTCCTTCTGGAATATCTCGATGATCTTGTAGATATTAGGGTGTGGTCTCTTTACTCTCTTCTTCGGTTTGTTGTGCCAGCCTTCTAGGTTGTTGTTGGTTCTGGGTCCATCAGTCTGGTGGTGGTTCCAAGTTGGTAGTGGGAATCGTCCTTCTATCCATGTCTCTGTAACGTAGTCGGTGAATTTGGTACAGTCATCTCGTTTGGATGATTTCTCGAGTGTGTGTAGCCAGTAGTCTTTAACCTTGTCGAGTGGTAATAGAGGTAGAGCTGCTACACGACGAACTAGTAGGTTAATATCGAGTATGTCTTTGTAGTCTCTAGATCTGTATTCCACACTCTTCATTATTCTAATGATATTTTAAAATTTTTGAAATGGAATAATATGAAATGCTTTATTATCAATTTTTAGAATATTTACAATTGATTTTAAATCATAGTAAATTTTCTTGTTTAATAAACAAAAATCATTTGAAAAACTACACTTTTTTTAAAATTGACTTTAATTTTGTTATAATTTTAATTTAAATCATATTTGGGGAATAAATATACTTTCAAAATAAAAATATTTTAGATTTGATGCACGAAATATGCAAATAAATGTAACAAAATCTTTGAAAATATACAAAAAGTTAAAGGAAAAATACATGTATTCTTAATGATGTTTATTCAGTTATCAAAACATGCCATAATTAATAATTATGGTTTTACAATTCACAAATTGTAAATTCCCATTTCGCCTTAGTACATTTTGTACTTTTTTACCTTTTTTACCTGAAATTCACAGCTAAGGCGAAATGGGAACACACCCATGTAAAATATGTGTACATGGATTGTCAGGTACAATCTTTGAAAATTTGAAATACAATTTAATCTAATCAAATTGTTTATTAATTTAAATATAAGATAATTATCAATTATTTATTTCATTCATTATAATTAAAAATGCATGTAAAATTCATTAAAATGAATGTTGCCTTCCACAGGTAAGGGATTATCATTGACTTGTCACTAAATCACCACATCAGTCAGGTACATTAATTATTTTATGACCCATGTTTTATGACCCTTAAGCCTCATTAACAGCAGGGGATTAGTCTGACTGGGACATCTGTCGGACATGTCTGACATCATGTCTGATTGGGACATATCATCATATGTCTCTGCCTGTACTGTATAACGTATCGTGCACCCGGGTTTCGTGCAAGCCAAATTTTAATTTTTCGTTCCTCGTTTTTCTCGTACGCCGTGCATGGTACCTGACCTGAAGGATATCTGGCTTAATTTTCTATCAGTGTTTATAAAGCACAGATTAAGAACATTGATAGCAGATCTGAGATGTCGAGATATCGCCAAAAAGGGTAAAAATCCATTCGCGGATCCAGAAGGGGGTCTGCAGCTGGGACCCTCTGTTTCTACCTAAAACAAAAATTGTGCACCTTTATGTCTAGGTAGATGTCAAAATAATACGAATACAAGCTTAACACGGTGTAAATCATATCATCGGAGCACTTAATAGCATTCCAAAAACATTTTGCCACATTTTTCATTTTTTGCCAAAAATTCTGCACTGTATAATTTTTTTCCAAAAAAAAAAGGTTCCAAGTATTAATTACCATGAACAAAGAAATATAACAATTTTAAGAAATGGGTTTTGTATGTAATCAGGGATATATACATATATATATATATATAACATAATTTTTTAGAGAGATATATGAAATAAATTGAATAAAAAGGGATTTGGTAATTTCAAAGTGGACCTAGATATATGTATGTGTCTATATATCTGTGGTTTAAGCCAAAGAATAAAAATTTTTCTTTACAAACCCCACCTATGCTAAAATTCCTGATATATGTTCATCACATTATATAAGATTCTTGGAAGTGATGAAGTAAAAATAACAATTTTCCAAAAATTGATTAGCCTTGGTCATGTTGGGCATTTTTAAAGCTTGATTTTTAACTGTTTACCAAAAATCTCACTTTTCAAACCATACCTTTCTTAAAATTTATTAAACATGTATATCGCATTCCTGTGGGGGGGGGTACTTGAAAAATTTTTGGCAGGGGTTCGGATACAGATCCTGATCCCAGACCCCATCATAGACTACTATTACATAAATTTGCAACTCAGTTGTAAACTTTCAATGTGACTTCGTAACCCCTTTGTAGATCAAGATTCATGGAAATTTATAAGAAATATTCAAATGTAAAATTCATTAGTCCCCATCAAGTAGTAAACTTGCATGCCATTAACTACATACAGAGATTGTGCTAATAATTAATGACAAGATAGCTATAGGTTGATCACTGATGTAATCCAGTTTAGATGCTGACATGTCATGATTAAGACTGCAGAATAAAATCTCACTTTTCAAACTTTCCCTATAATGAAATGTTACAGTATTAAACATGTTAAATGTGTACATTGCATCAACACTCATTCAAAACAGGGACACTCAATATCAAACAATATGTACAATGTATTGATAATGCATAGTCCCTGTTCAAAAGTACTAGATAAAGTATTAGATAAAGTAATATTTTCAAAAAAAAATGTGAATTGTCTTGTCATTATATACATTGTGTAAGATTAAGTTTAAANTCCTTGGCTTTAAAATGAGGAAGTACACCTGTACTGCACACCTATTTATATGGATAGGTCACGTGTTGGTTGAATTCATTTTCACCTGTAAAGAAGGTAACATCGAGCCCATGGAATAAAATATTTGACTTAAACCCTCAAAGCCTTCAGGCTTCCTCATATAATGTCTATTATCCATCACATCCTAATGGGATGCTTGGATAATAGTGCATTTTATATATAATGGACAGTGTATGGTATAGAGGAAAAATCTTTTGAACTTGTACATAAAATGTTAATTTTGTTGAATGTTTTGGAAAATTTATATACCTCAGCATACATCATGACTACATTTGTACCTGCATTGTATCAAAAACATAAAATGCAAAGATCTTAATTATCTTTTAAAAATAAGATGAATCTTATGTATCCCTTGTGTCAACATCATATCTACAAAAACTGATATTAATACAGCAAATTCAGTATTTATTTATTTCTTGTCACTTGGTGGAAGCCTCTGCTGGTGAATTGTTAGGGGTATTTGTAAGCCAAAATAGTATCCTATGAAATATGATCCAAATGGAATAAATGTTATTGATATATCTACACGATTTATTCCATCTGCTGATTATTTCACCAGGTGAGCAGTAAATACTTTCAAATTCACCGGGCGAGCAATGAAATTTGTTCCTTTGGAACTAATTTCATAGTGGATAATATAAACTGCGGTCCATAGATTTACCCAAAGGTACCTTTGGGTAACTTTGGGTACCATTGGGTAAATCTACGGACCCTATAAACCGTTACATATTCAACATTTCAGTGGTCTGAGTACTTCAGTGCAGATCCTCTTACATGACTGAGAAAAAAACTAACTTCGGGGCAATTTAAGTGAGTTTTCAGGTTAACTTTTAAGCATACAAAATAAATTTGTATCATTGATAGTAATTACTATCACCCATCTGCAATACAATGGAGTATTGGATGTGACAGTGATTGTACCACAAAGACCCCCCCCAAGACATATCGCAAATCAGGCAAAACTAGAGTCGGTCGGGCAAAAATTTTCTATCAACAGGACCGAATGTCAGGTAAAAAATTGACAATTCCTATATGCCAAGAAACTGTACGTCCTGTAAATTTATCTTCGGTCTGGCAGTTTTTCCTTGTTTATGTTTGCCTTCAGGTCCGAATGTCCTGCAAGATCTCTGTACTTTTCGATTTGTCTGACCCCCCCCCCCCCCAACACAAACAGACTTTTTCTCTCTTTTCGCAGCTGCAGCTAAAGATGTGGAACTTCATTATCAAAAGACGGGACTGACGATAAAAGCAATCACTCTACTTGGGACTTATGTTACTTATGTTACATTGGTTCCAGATTCTGCCAAGACCAAATTAACCCACTTCCTAATTTCATTTGATATTCATTACCCCGTCCAGCTGTACCTATTCCTCTTGTAATGCAACACAAAATGCACACCAGCTGCCATGAAAAATCAAAGTTGTCTCTTATTTACTTTTATTTTAACTTCTGTTGATCTTTTTAGATTAATCTGAGATTTGTCGTGTTGACATACTATATTTTGAACGGTGTGACAAAACGCCGAAATGTTCAGGGAAAAGAAATGATTAATTATGCAAATTCGTATATCATGTATATTTATTATTTCTATTTAACAGTAAGCCGAGCTAAGACATATAAATTATGCATTCCCCTGCAGAAACTAACAAAATAAATAATAGACAAAATAATGCCTTCCAATGAAAACAACGCTAACATAACGAGTTCGGAAAATGGACCAATCAAATTAGCGATCAGCCTATTATGAGGAAGTAAAATCACTGTCTGAAACCCATCTTTGCATGAGGAAACTTGGGTTTAGCTTCATAAATTCATAGAAATTAAACAGAAAAACTACCATTTGCTACTGGAAATTCGAGTTTTCTGGCATGAAAACCAGGTTTCTCTGACCAAAACTAAGTTTCTCAGAGCGAAACTCGGTTTCGGTGAGGAAAACCTACATTTGCATGAGGAAACTTGGGTTTAGCTTCAGAAACCCATTGGATGCTGAGCATTGTATGTATTTCTAAGAGGAAACTTACCAAAACTGGGTTTCTCTGCATTTTGGTTAATTTCGCTTGCCATAATTATTGACGTCACAAAATCTAATTTACATATGCAAATTAGCATTTTTGGTTGGCAAAGCCGAAGAATTATCACTACATAGCATAGGGATACAATTTTTAATCTTTGATAACTTTTTTATTATATGCTGAATGCACGATTTTGGATCTGTAAAATGCATGTTAAACATTGAGATATTCATATTTTTTTTACTGATTTACTTTTTAATAAAAATAGATAAATACTTTTTCATGTGAATTTCAAAAATGCGAAAGTTACGAAAAATTATATGGTTTACAAAATACGCTAATTCTATATACATGTATATTAAAAATAAAAAGCTAAAAATTTTTACATCCTGTAAACTTGTAAACATTCCATAATTGAGATCAAAAGGAATTATCCATTTATCTTAAATAACAAATTCTCACTGGTCAGGTAATTGAAAATGACATTTTTATGACCCTAATCAGTGACTACGATTTCTTGCCAACCAAAGGTAATTTTTCAAGCTTGTGATGTCACGGCGGAAACTCCTATTTGGGATTTGAAGCCAGAGATGTTTTTGTCTTTTTTGATATACTGCCTGCCTCCGAATCCCTTATCAACCATGTATAATGCTATTCGGGAATTTTTTTTCAAGTTCCCCACCTCATTCCAGGTAAAATAAGGTTCGAAGTTGGAAACGTACAATATCAGCGATTGCGGAATCAAAGGAGGACATATTAGGTAAAATAACGTTTGAAGTTGGAAACGTACAATATCAGCGATTGCGGAATCAAAGGAGGACACATCTTCCTTCAAGAATCCATAAAAATATTGAATTGGACTTGCCTGGTATGGAAGTTACAGCTCCTTCTTTCCGATTGTGGCTTTGCGATGCCTTCGTTTATGCTATCTTGTTTTTCAGAAGGTTTGATCAATTCTATTGCATTGGCTGATGTTTTCTCATATCGAGGCTAAGAACATGAAGAATTTGCTGACCTACTCATGAGAAATGACAATAAATTGAAATGAAATCAAAAGTAAATACTAATTTTGGTCTATTTTGTAGCATATGATGGATACCAAAAGTTAATTCTGAAATTGTTTGTTTTCTCCCTGTTCTGACCTATTTTTCTAGCTGCCGAACCGTAGCTCTTATGGTCCTTGTGCTGATTTTTTGACAGTTGCGGACCCAAATCAGAAAAAAATAAAACTAAAAGGACCTTTAGAGCTAAGGTTCCGCATGCGCAGCTACTATTTTTCACAACAAGAGCAGTATCACCACACATCATTAAAGTGAAAAATAAACGATAAAGTCCTCGCACAAATTTCCCCTTTTCCAGTATCAGATGTACATGTACATTGTAGCAAAAAAAAAAATGATTTGTGCATTAGTATGCTTTATCATGTGTTTTATTGGAAGATACAAAATATACAATGTATATTTTTCATAATGCTGAAAAAATAATATTGGCTTTGTCTGTTATCTGATCCTTTTGATTTGATATTCAATAGAATATTGAAATTTTATTGAATTGAATTCTAGGTCCATAACATGGCTATTTAGATATTAAAAGAAAAAAGTATGTCTAACCTCAGTGCAAGAAATAAAGAAATAATATTTTTTCAGGAAATAATATTTTGATATTTTTGCAGTGCTGAGTAAACAGACTGTATGAACAACTGAAGATGTAACAAGAATACAAATTGTGTGGGAAAAAATGAGTTATGAAAATCCTGATGGTGACAAAAGTTATGCAGGTATGAAGATTCTGAAACTTTTGACATTTTTAAGTGGTGAGGTATTATGTGATACCCTCAGTTATGTGTCCGTCCGTCTTTCCCTCCGTCCGTCCCCGAAGGTTTCCGACTGATAACTTGTGAACAAAATAACACAAGGTCTTCAAACTTGGTTCATTTTATGTAAGTTGTAACCACAAAACTCAGGTCAAGTTCGATTTTGGGCTCAAAGGTTCAAGGGGTTCTGAAGTCATGCCCTTGAAACTTTGAAATTTTGCAAATTTTAGGTTTCCGACTCATAACTTGTGAACGAAATATCACAAGATCCTCAAACTTGTTTTGTAAGTTGTTTACCACAAAACTCAGGTCAAGTTCGATTTTGGGTTCAGAGGTCCAAGGGGTTCTGGAGTTATGCCCTTGAAATTTTGAAATTTTGCTAATTTTAGGGTTTCCGACTGATAACTTATGAACGAAATAACACAAGGTCTTCAAACTTATTATGGAAGTTGTTTACCACAAAACTCAAACAAGGTTTGATTTTTGGTTCGGAGGTCCAAGGGGCTCTAGAGTTAGGCCCTTGAAACTTTAAAATTTCGAAATTTTTAGGGTTTCATACTCATAAATTGTGAATGAAATATCATACCGTCTTCAAACTTTGTATGTAAATTGTTTACCACAAAACCCAGGCCAAGTATAATTTGGGGTTCAGCCGTACACATAGATCTGGAGTTATGCCCTTTAAATTTAGAAATTTTGTGAAAAGTGGTGGGGTATCATGTAAATGAACCATGATTTTTTTCCCTGAATTTCCTACAACATAAATGTATAAACAGTCTTTGCCAGAAACTTTTTCATTCACTTGGCCTTTGGGGCTAGTAAGGTACTGTATTGTACTAGCCTGTACTCAGTTTCACTAGCCCTTATAGAAGATTCTTTGTTAATAAGATACAATTTTAACTAGCCCACCGGGCTAGTGACTTCAAATTTTTACTTAACTGAGACTCATTTTACTAGTTTCCTGCGTAGGGCTAATGTCTAAAGGCACAGACTGTATAAAGAACAATGTATTTTGTTTTCTCTTATAATTCAGATACTGTGGATGTACTTTTATTCGTGGACATCAATTTTCGTGTTTTCATATAAATCACTATATCATGGGTACTTAAATTTGTGGTTTCGCATTCTATGCATTTAAACTCTTGGGAAAAATGTATTTTGTTGGGAACTTAATTTTGTGGTTTAAACAAACCGAGAAATCCACAAAAATGGAACCCCACGAATAATAGTACTTTCACAGTACCACAGTATTTTATTTTTAGCTCACCTGACCTGAAGGGTCAGTATGAGCTATTGTCATCACTTGGCATCCGGCGTCCGTCTTTCTGTTAAACTTTTCACATATTCATCTTCTCCTATGAAAACATTGAAACAAATTCAACTAAACTTTACAGGAATGATGTATGGAAGGTCCTTGACAAAGATTGCTCATTTTGTTCTGATCCGATAAAAGACATGGCAACCAGCGAAGAACTTAGGTTTAACATTGAATCCCATGGGAAAAATCACAGTTTCATCCTCTGCTCTGAAACCACTGAAGCAAATTGAACCAAACTTTACAGGAATGATGTACTTAAGGTCCTTAAGAAAGATGGCTCGTACTTAAGGTCCTTAAGAAAGATGAATCATTTCGTTCCGATCTGACAAAAAAAACATGGCCGCCAGCACGGAACATGGTTTAACATAGGACCCTATGGAAAAAAAAAACATTTTCATCTACTCCTCTGAAACCACTGAAGTAAATTCAACCAAACTTTACAGGAATGATGAATGGAAGGTCCTTTACAAGGATTGCTCATTTCGTTCTGATCCAATAAAAAACATGGCCGCCAATGTGGAACTTAGGTTTAATATTGGATCCTTTCGGAAAAATCACATTTACATCTTTTCCTTTTGAAACTGCAGAAGCAAATTCAACCAAACTTTACAGGAAGGATGAATCGTAGGTCCTTAACAAAGATTGCTCATTTCATTACATTCCGTTAGAAAACATGGCTGCCAGCACGGAACATAGTTATCATTGGACCCTATGGGAAAATCACATTTTCATCTACTCTTCTGAAACCACTGACGCAAATTCAACCTAACTTTACAGGAATGATGACTGAAAGTACTTTACAAAAATTGCACATGTCATTTCAATTCGACAAAAAACATTGCCTCAAGTGCAGAACATAGTTTAACATTGGAGCCCAGTATGAGAAAACCATCCTTTTCATCATCTTCTCTAGATCTCAAAACAATTAAAGCAAATTATACTAAATGTAGAGAAGGTCCTTTGCAAAAATTACCCATTTCAATAGGATCAGACAATACACAAGGGTGCTAATTTAGAACATACCTGAACAGTTCCTGTCGTATCTTAGAAAAATTATTTGATACTCTAGTAGTACCAGTTATATTATATGGAAGTGAGGTCTGGGGAGCTGTAAAAACGTACAGGGACTCTGACTGTTATGAAAATTTGCACTTAAAATTTATAAAAGAAATTTTGGGAGTCCATTGGAAAACCACAAATATTGGATGCTTAATAGAAACAAAGAGAAACCCTTTGCATATAAAAGTCCAATTAAATGTTTTAAAATTTTTAATTCATATTTTAAATTCTCCAGATACATTAGTCTCTGATATCTATAAGAACTAATGCATGGACCTTGAATGTCAATAATTTTCTAAATAATTTAGGATTTAGCCACTTGATTGTCAATCAAAATCACATTAAATCTTACATAAAAAGAATTGAACAGAGGCTACATGACCAAAATATGCAAAATATGCATAGCTCTTTAACAACATGTAGAAAACTTGTATTCTTCGTAAAGTATATACCCCTTTTAAAAGACCTGCTTATCTTGAGCTTTGTAAATCAAAACAAGAAAGATCTATCCTCAGTAAATTTCGCCTAAGTGCACACAAACTAGCCATAGAAAAAGGCCGATATAATAATACTGAAAGGAATAATCATGTATTTCATGTAACAGTGGTGATGTTGAAGATGAATACCATTTTTTCTCTACATGCACCCATTATTCAACACAAAGAAAATTATTCATAGAAAAACTAAAAAAATACACCAATAAATCTTATTCAAACTATCATTTAACTATGTTTGCTTAATAGCAATTCATATAATTTACTTAAATTAACAATAAAATTTAGGTCAGAATGTTGGCAACTTAGAATAAATTCATCATGTTCATAATGCAGTAACTCCAAATATTTAAAACCACTGTCACATCATGACATTCATTCAAATTAGCTTACATATCATGCATATTGTAATATGTTCAGTCGATTTCTTATGCAATTGATATTGTTTGTTTTCATCATGCCATAACCATTTACTGTATATGTGTTTGCGCAATAAATATTGTCTATTATCTATTGCCTAAACACCCTACCCCATTGGTAAAAAACATGATCATGTTTGGTCATGCATGGCATAGAAGCGTTTTGTCAGGTGAGCGATACAGGATCAGTCTCTGAGCCTCTAGTTTCTTCATATAAATAGATATATGATTTATGACAAATAATATATTTTTTCTTTATTGGTGTTGGTTAAAACTCAGCATGTGACCAACATTTAGCATATTTTCATTAAGTCCTGAAAAAAATTGCACTATTTCTAATTTTACAGAATAAATGAACATAACACTTTCCTTATAACAAATGGTCCAGTTAGAATATTTTTGTTGTTATCATGATAACATAATAATTTGTAGTGTGATCTAGGTGTCAATAAGGTAAAGACATACATCTCACAGAAGACAAAAGACGTTCTTCCAAAAGTCAAATTCTGGAACGTTTCGGATATTAGAATGGCAGGTCAGAGAGGTAAAACAGGGTAAAAATAGTGACCCTGTATATGCAGGCAAAGGGAATTAAATATTTTTTCAACATTTGAAAGATGTTTATGATTGGAAAATAGCTAAACATGTTATAAATCAACATTTTACATCAAGAGGGTCATTTCAAACCAATTTATTTTGGGTCAAGAAAATAAATATGAAGATTCCTTGATTACGCTCAACTAATTCGGAAACCAGTTTCCAATAGATTTGGGGTAAGATGTCAACAATAACCGAAAAATGTAAGCAGAATATCGTCTGTTACACAGCTTTGTCACTATAAAATTCTGCTTCAACATCAGCCATTTATAAAGTTAGTGAGAAATCGAACCAAACCATCAGTCTAAAGCAAACAATCCAAGGACAATGGCAACACCAGAAAAAAACGAAGAAACAAAGGCACAACATGAGTACGACAAAGGAAAAAAAACTGAAGACACATACATATACAAAAATGAACAACACAGACCAAACAAAAAACCATGGACGAGATAAGGTGCACCGGTAGAGTAAGCATCTCCTGTTTGTTATAGGACATACAAATGTATATAAACTTGTTAAAATTCCGCCATTTGTTCATGCATAGGTAAACATTATGAATGAATGTGGCAATAGAGTGAAAGGTGATAATAAATTGGAGAAAATGTTTTTAAATGAAATTTTTAGTAAGCATGCAGTAAGCATGGTCAGTCTGGTGGGACATTGACAGCATTATTTAACACTATCACTAGTAATGTAACCTAGCCTGAGGCTAAAATTTTGGCATGTTTGCAGTCTTAAATAAAGTTGTAAATTGGTAGTCTGCTTTTTGCAAAATTTGGAAAATCCAACAAACTTTCCAAGAAACTTTTATTTACATTTCTGTATTTCATGCTAGTAAGGCCCATAAAGGTCATGTGAATTGAGACATTCTTTTTGTCCTACAAAGTTACGGTCAAACCCTGTAATGTACTGTTAACTTATTTATAATTTGTAGCAGATGAAGACCATGAGAAACAGAACAAAAGGAAGAATTTACTGGGGAAGAAAACTGATGGAAAGAAAGGACAGAAGTATATCATGTTTGATGAAGATGATTCTGATGAATCTTTAGTGACCTCAGAGGATATCAAGTAAGATTATCTCCATTTGATTAGTCCTTAGGGACCTTGGATGATATCAAGTACGATTATCTCCCTTTGATGAGTCCTTAGTGACAACAGAAGATATCAAGTAAGATTATCTCCCTATGATGAGTCCTAGTTGACCTTGGATGATATCATGTAAGATTATCTCCCTTTAATGAGTCCTTAGTGACCTCAGAGGATATCAAGTACGATTATCTCCCTTTGATGAGTCCTTAGTGACCTCGGAGGATATCAAGTAAGATTATCTCCCTTTGATGAGTCCTTAGTGACCTCAGAGGATATCAAGTAAGATTATCTCCATTTGATGAATCCTTAGGTCTCAACATACACTTCTGGGCTAATTGGCCCCATAGCTAAATAGTTCTATCAGAAAGTTAAATTGGAATCAAATACAGTGTAAGTGATAGATATTTTATTATACTTGGAAAGAGTACATGTGACTGCTTAAATTGAGAAAGTGTCCTTTTGAAATATAATTAGCATCTGCGACCAGTATGTAGGGATACCTTATCAATAAATGAGTGAGACGGTGTCATGCCGGCCATGTGGACAGAAATTTGACAGAAGGTGAACATGTGCTTTTGAAAGCAGTTCATGTTGGAGCTTATTTTGTGAAAAAATTTAACGATCATCGTACCCTTTTTGCATTGTTTATAAAATCTATGGTATCCATGCTTCGCAAAAATATACACCTCATTGCAAACTAAACACCTATACATTCAGGCTGAACCTGCAAAGTTTGGCAATTTTACATAGGAATGCATGGTGACGTTGAAACTGTATAGTGAGACCGTAAGAGGCAGGCATCCATATCTTTGAATAGGTTTTGCCCTTATTCACCTTAGCAACCTTTCATTCTCTTTCCAAAACTTGCACTAGCTTGTCAAATTATGGCCTGTTATCATAAATATATTCTGAAAAATGGAAATAATATTTTATTTTCTCAAAAATGGTCATAACCTAGGTTCACACAGGTATTTCATGCTGCTGATCTATTTTCCCTCCTTATTGTTGTTTCATTAATAACATTTATCTCCTTCCCTGTAGGCTTTTTTTGTAAATATCAGCCATATTTCTATTTCTGTACACCCATGAAGCCTACATTATACCATTTTGAGAGATATTTATTACCCATTTTGTAAAGTTTATTGCAAAACTTCCTTTTCAATGACTGTGTGCTTCATATGTGATGTCAAACTTCTCTAAATTTGCTCACGACATACTGTATTTGGATATGCCAGGAAATCTTAACCGGTTATTGAACCAGTACATATTGGGTATCATTTTACTCGCACAAGTATGCACTTTCAATTGAAAAACAAAAACCCTCATTTTTAGCTCACCTGACCCGAAGGGTCAGTGTTAGCTATTGCCATCACTTGGCGTCCGTCGTCCGTCGTCCGTTAAACTTTTCACATACTCATCTTCTCCTCTGAAACTACTGAAGCAAATTCAACCAAACTTTACAGGAATGATGTATGGAAGGTCCTTTACAAAGATTGCTCATTTCGTTCCGATCCGATAAAAAACATGGCCGCCAGCGCGGAACTTAGTTTTAACATTGGACCCTATGGGAAAATTGACATTTTCTTCTTCTCCTCTGAAACCACTGTAGCAAATGCAACCAAACTTTACAGGAATGATGTACTAAAGGTTCTTAACAAAGATTGCTCATTTTGTTCCGATCCGATAAAAAACATGGCCGCCAGCGCGGAACATAGTTTAACATTGGCCCTATG
>MJUU01032384.1:38862-59957 GCA_002080025.1 Modiolus philippinarum
GAAAACCCTGCTTCAGCATTTTGTCAGGTGAGCGATACAGGCTCAGAGTCTGAGCCTCTAGTTAATACAAGTTAAAATCTTAAGGTCTCAACATACACCTCCGGGTCAATTGGCCCCTTAGCTAAATAGTTCTATCAGAAAGTTAAATTTGAATCAAATACAGTGTAAGTGATAGATATTTTATTATACTTGGAAAGAGTACATGTGACTGCTTAAATTGAAGCTGAGAAGGAATTAAATAAATTTTGCAAATGTTTGAAAACAAGGCTTGCCAAGATTCAAGAAACTGAAGTGCTTAGCTTATGTAACCATGGTTGAGGGCCTGTTTAATGGCAATTCCTCATTCAGGAATTTTTTATACAAGTCTAAGAACATTTATTTCAGAAGTCCTTCAAAGTCAAAAAAGCCAAAAGGTTTCAAGTTTTCAAAGAAATCCAAAGACAAAGAAAAGGTAAGAAAATTTGTTTCAGTAATTCATTATATTTCACTAAGGGCTTTTCCAGGAAAAAATGTACAAGGGGGACCGGAAGGCTAGTCAAAATTTAGGGAACCACCACAAAAATTTTTTTTATGCCCCCAGATCATGGATCGGGGGGCATATTGTTTTTGTCCTGTCTGTGTGTCTGTGCATCCGAAACTTTAACCGTGGCTATAACCTTTGAGCTATGTAAGATAGACTTTATATACTTGGCAAGTGTATAAATCTAGTCAAGAGGACCATCAATATGCAAAAAAAAGGGCAGGTCGAAGGTCAAGGTCACAGAGGTTAAAAAGGGATGAAATTGGCTGTTTTCACATATTTGACTGTAGAATCCTTAATATGTATCCTATTGGGATGGGGTTTGTTTTATGTTATTGCTAATAAAATTTTGCAACTGATGTATGCAGACAGATTAAAGGTAGCATTTAACATTTTGAGAAACAAGAGGCACAAACACCAAAGGAGGACAAACAGAAAAAAAAATGAATTTTAAAATTTTTTGTCAGATCTTGATGCAGTGTTTTTCTGTAGGGTTTTTATAGCATGTTTAAACATGTTAAACAGATACATTCAACAATTAAAACCATTTCAGTAAATAAGAGGCCCAAAGGGGCATCATTTGTTTCAGAATGGGTGTTTTTATGGTAATAAACAATTTTTTAACTATTTATGATAGACTTTTAATGCATGGCAAGAGTATAGGTCTAGTCCAGAGGAACATAAATATGCCAAAAAAATAGGTCAAAGGTCAAGGTCACAGAGGTCAAAAAGGGGTTAAATTGGGTATTTTCATATATTTTAATGTGGAATCTGGGGCATATGTATTGTTTCACAAACACATCTTGTTTAGGTCTATAAACAATATGTATTATAAATTTAAACCGCCACCACCAAGGAAAAAAATAACTGAGTTGTGCAGACCTGTCCTACAGTGCATTTTTTTTCTGGAAAAGCCCGAATTATAATAGATATAAATTTAAGGATGTTCGCTGGTGAATTTCAAAATAACAAGGATTCCTATTAAATGTGATTTTTTGCTAGAAAATTGTAAAAGAAGTAAGTTAAGCCAAAAATATTAATAGGTTACCGATGAAATTACTGGGATATAAGTGCTTGAAAAAATGGCGGGAAACTCCTCTGCATTTTTCATAGGTTTAACACGGTGAATGTTTATCAAATAATGAACGTGACGAAATAACACAATTGGAATAAAATTTTGTCAGAATGCTCCAAAAGATGTATAAAATGAAATTATGGAATAAAATGAGGGGGTCAGCGGGCAAAACATTATTAAGCTTTTAAATGGATAAAACCAGAGAAATCCGAAAATCTGACAGAAATACATAAACATGACAAGCGAACATCCTTAAGAAATAATTCATGAATACTCCAATTTATACATGTACCTAGGCATGGGGACAGGTAAAAAGATGCCATAAATGGCCAGCGCAGTACAAAACAATTGTAAACTGGAGTGTCTGTCTTACTGTCCTAAGAAATGAAGAAACTGAAGTAAAATAAAGGTTGTTGAAGGTGGATTGCAGAATTGTTGTTTACCTGTATCACCCATATCTTAAATGGAATATCCCAGTTCTCAAACTTGTAAACTATCATTGTTGTAGGATGAAAGAAAAGAAGGAAAGAAGGAAGAAAAAGATAAAAAGAAAGAAGGAAAGGAACATAAAAAACACAAGAAAGACAAGAAGAAAAACAAGCCTGAGGAAGCAATTACAGATATAACAAGTAATCTTGGTGCTAAAGGCTTAGGTGTTTGCTATTATGTGGCCATATGAAGTATATTTGGTGTAAAATTGTAGCCATTTTAAGTATAAATTAGCATTAAATTGCTTGTCATATTTTAATAAATATTTGTGTAAAAATTGAGGACAATTCATAAAGGAAATCAGGGTACCGTTTCATAAAGTGATAACTAAATTAATGTGTACTTTTCCATAGAAAGCATATGGAACAATGTGCATGTTAATGTAGCGATTACTTTATGAAACTGTTCGCAGATTAGCATTGAAGTAATTTGAAATGGGTGTTTGTGATAGTTTGATATCATTTCAATGCAAAATTTTGCTAAACTTTTGTCTTGTGATATTTAGCCGATTTTAAAGATGATTACAGTGCTGTTATACCGCCAACCTTTTGTTCCAGATGTATTCTGCTTGTATAATAAGGGTGGCCATGTATGGGAAAAATGATATTATTAAGAAACAATGATATGTTCATTGACTTTCTCTTTGTGAAATTTGAAATTTTGGAATGTCTGACATGAAAACAATATGTTTTTAATCATTTCCAATGCAATGTCATCTCAGTTGTTTGTATGATAACAAAATATCATTTTTAAGGTAGATCGACACTGTTGCGCTGCGCAATTCAATCGCGCATTAGAAAAATAAAGAGTCGAATACGGGGAAGGTTTGATTTTTGGGTCGGAACAGTAATTTGACGGCTTTTCCTTTGTGACGTCATAATTGAATGACAGATGTGAAATGTCATATCTCGTTTACTTTTCCGCGAATTAACTCCCTTTTCCCGTAAATAATGTTTAATCCGGAATATCTCTGTTAAAAGCATGGTGACATATACATTTTTTTATTGTTACCAATAAATAACATCAGAAACTCTTTTCACAAAAATACATCAAATTCTCATGGAGAAAAAGTTCATTTCTGTTAAGCAAAAAATTATCTTTCCATATTTTCCCCATGCATTCTTTGTAAATTTAGGTAAAAAATTGCTAAAAATGAGCAAACTTTGATCTCAATTCTTGAAAAAGCAAGCATGGTGACCCATAGTTTTTATTACAAATTTCGGTTAAGTAGGATATGTCCTTCAATTGTTCAGACTTGCAACAAAATCTTATGGATTTGAATATTACTGTCTATCTACCTTAAGCTGTTAAGCAGCTTTATACTGTTGCTTTCGGTCTAGACTAGACACTAGCCAGATGTACCTAGCAGACACCACATACGCATTAATGTAGTTCATGTCTGGCAGTAGTTTGTGAGAAACTAATCGTCAAATTCAAATTATTTCCTTTGAAAATAATTACAATCATGAATATTCATTTGAATTTCCGTCAATTTGATAGGTGAACATCACTCACGTGGCATATCAGCGCGAAGTTGCCATTCCCGTAAAACACATTTGATCATATGACCATGTGGCAGACGAATTAGTAAAAAAAGAATCCCATGGTACATGATGAACTGTGTTTTTAATGAATCTGTTTTTTATGATTTGGTTTTAAAATGTAATTATAAAAATTGAATGCATTATTTTGGAGTTTCATAGGGATTATGAAAGTGTTGACCAGGTTAACATTTTCAACATGAAGCGCTACAGCGCTTCATTAAAAATGTGCTTCGGTCAACACTTTCATACCCCAATGAAACTTCAAAATAATGCATTCAATTCTTAAATGTTCAGACTGAAAGTATATGCAGTTCTTACAAAAAAAACAGCATGAAAATGTAGATTTATTTGACATTCGTAATTCACGATTCGGTTCATTCATAAAAAATTCCCGCGGTGCGCTTTAATTTTTACTAGTTTTGTTATGAATGGAAGCATAGTAACTTCTACGATCACCTTTGTAACTCTTAAAGCTGTATGCATCTCTTATTATAATCATGACTTTTGATCGTTTTAATGTTCATATTTACATCTTATCATTTAAAAAGGTTTAAGCATATTAAGAATTGGCCTTACTTATTTATATTGTACGGCTCGTCTGCAAATGCTGTTTTTGAAACGAACTTAAAAATAATTCTCTGTAGAATAAATTATATGACCTTTTAAATCTATTGAATTTACAATGAAGCATTATGCAAATGTATCAAAAATGAATTATTGGTACAGTCTTAAACTTTATCTTGGATGGCATACTAGATAACGACTGGCTTTTCTATGCAAGCGTAATTAAGTATGATTTGGGTAATGGCGAACCTCACTGATTTGCGACAATTGGGGGAAACTGCTCGCTTGCTGACTTTTCATCACTTGCAGTGTTTTCTTCTTTTGTTTCAATTCATTTTGCACCAATTCGGAAGCAGGAAGGGAATTCTGGCAGTGGACGGATGTAAGAAAACATCAATCCAAACAACACAGAGCCTGAGGTCCGACAGAGGCTTGGTACAAATGAGAAACAGATGCTTTTGAACCCAATCAATTTGATTTCGAGACGTTTCGGCTATGCATTTCTGTATGTAGTCTTGGTAAATGATATAGAATATAAGCCAATTACTTTTTACTGATAAACTGATTTCGGTGTTAGTTGCACCCATATTCCAACATGAGTACAGTATCTATAGTTCTCTAATTTTTGTCCTGTTTTCACGTTTCCGGAACGGTTGGAAAAATATGTTTCTCCTCTCTAAAGAGAATGTTGTTCTTGGCAAGTGATTGGATGGAATTCAATTATGATGTCAAATATGTTTGCCGTTTTCCGACTTTACCATTGTGACGTCATGAAAAAAGGCGACGTCACGCCCAAAGAACACATTTATTTCGGATCATCAGAAAAGGGGGTCATGTTTTTGTCAAAAAGCTCCTTCAAATCATTAGAGAAATAAAATCCACAACCGTATCTCGTAAGAAACAACATTTCTACACTCTGGATAGTTAAATTTTCAAATATTTTAACTATCTCTAGTGTAGAAATGTTGTTTATCACTCGATGCGATTGTGGATTCTATATGTATCCATTCAAAAGCAACATTTACTTTTGACACACGTTATGAGGAAAGAAACTATATGGTATGTATTGTAATTAATAAGGGTATTATTTAGGGATTTAATTGAATAGAAGTTTGTCGCAGCTTGGCTAAGGTACACTAAAGGTGTGTACTCGAGGACACAGAGTGCTCAATTTAAAGGTACAAAGAATATATTGTTTTTCGAGATACAGAACTTCTACAGGAACATACTTATCTTAGCTCTTTATCATGTGATAATAGTGTCAGATGTTGAAGTGCTTGACGTCCTCTGCTTCGTACTTGCTGTAAATAACATTATCTTATTGAACAAGTTCCACTTATATAATGTCGTAATTTTTTCTTTCTATTTTATTATGAAGCTTGGAGTTAAGAACCGCAGCAACATGACTGCACTTTCTACAGGATAACACAAGATTTTTATGTTTGGAACTGAACTTCAATATCTTCGCATTTGCTTTGATTGAACTGGAAAAATTTTCTTTAAAAATGTGCAAATAAATATCAAGTCATTCAGAACAAATACTAAGCAAAATTCCCTTGTGTTACAAATTAGAAAGCCTCTCCAAGACGCATTGACATTGTGTGTGTTGGAAATGCAATAAACTGGAAATGTGGAGGAACCTGGAACGTCATAAAAGATGTTGCGTCATTCCGGGAATTAAAAGATCTCGTAAACCACATATTCATTTGTAATCAAGCAAACAATATATGTGATCAAAAGATAAAACCACATATATGTTATTTTGTTTTCATCATTATAAAAACATCGTCAAGGCATTTTTAATTTTTCAACAATATTATTTGTAAAAAAGTCAGATCAGATCCTCTCCTACCCTACCTCACATTTGTTTTTGAAATACATGCCCAGAAGTTCTAACATTGCTAAAATGCTTTAACAGCTGTCTAGTGTCCAGCGCTTTGATTAAAAAGAGTCTTTGATGAAACCAACTTAGATGTTCGTATACAAATGCAAAACAATTTAATATATTTGTACTTGTACTTATTACATGAACATTAAATCAAAACATTCAGAAATCCATATATAAACTAAAATGAAATGAAACTAAATATTGATACTAATATAAAGTCTGTTTGATCAATTTGTAAAAAAAAAATCAATTTGAATACCAGTTTTCCTATTTGATTAAGTTTCTTAGCCTAATGCATGGAGATGAAAATGAACACAGGATCTATTTTTTTCCAAAGAAGATTTTGTAAGCTTTATAGATTTTTTAATAAGAATTTTATATATCTTTTTCTTTATATAGAAGAATCTGACAAAGCAATATTTGGTGTTCCACTAATGGTTGCCGTAGAAAGAAATCGTTGTTATGACGGGATAGAACTACCAGCCATGTTCAGGGAATGTATTGATTATATAGAGGAACACGGTGAGACTCAGTGTTAGATGAATTTACATAGAAATTTCTTGAGGTATTGAGGTTATTATAAACTCCTTCTTTAGCGGGCAGTTTATAGTGATCATGGTGTTCGTTCTTCCGTTCACCATGGGGTAACATACTTTGTGGGGTTAACCCCTCCTAGACCACTTGGTAAAATTCAATGAAACGTTCACAGTATCTTAAGTACATATTGTCATTGTGCACCAGCAATTTTATTGATTTGATTTCCTATTTTAAAAAAAAAAATTATTCAGGAATCAAGGGGGAGGGGGCTCTGCTCATAGTTTTTCTAGTTTTATTTTTGTTACGATCCACCGACTGTGAGTAGAAACAACATGGATGTAGCATTGTTCCACATTTGGGAATGAATTTGGCTCAAACTGGATGGATAAAATTGAAAATATGGTTGTTTAGCATATTGTTTTGTCTAATTCCAATACCATTTGCACATGTGACAAGAATGATTTTACTGGTTCATGATTAATGGTCATGTTAGAATAAAATTTATGATATATTGAATTTAAAAATTTCAGTGACATGTAAATAGAAACTAAGATCAGAAAATACAGACTTGTGAATGCACCATGTATTTCCAAATTTTATCATTGTGAGGATATTTACTGGACATCTGACATAATACCTAAAATTTCCCAGTTTATCATGTGAGCAAGGTATACAGTGCATTTACATGTATAAAGTTTGAAATAGATGTTTCATGCTGTAGGGTGTGAGGATATCTAATATAAAGTCTCAAATCGATAATTTTCATACCTGTTATATGAGGATTTCTGTGGGACATCTGGTTTAATGTCTTTAATTGATTTTTTGCAAGCCTGTTGGGTAAGGGATATCAAAAGAATATCTGATATCTATGTGATATCTTGTATAATGTTTATATTGTTTCTAGGTATCATTTGGAGTTATCTTCTATAGAAGTTTTGGTTTACGCAGGGTGTTATCTATGGGATATCTAATGTAAAGTCTCATATTGATATATATTCAGGGTTATTACCTGTGAGGGTCTCTATGGGATATCTAATATAAATTCTAATATTGAATTCTTCAGCTTTGTCATGAGAGTATCTATATATAGAATATCTAATTTGAAGTCTGATATCTATATTTTTAGGTTTATCATGTGAGGGTATCTACCGGATATCTGGTGTAAAGTCTAAAATTCAGCTATTGAAGGACTGTTATAACAAAGGTGTTCCAGTATTCCTGGAGGAACATGAACCCAACATTGTAGCCAGTTTACTGAAGCAGTTTCTTAGAGAATTACCAGAACCAGTGCTTACAATGGGCATGATGCAGAAATTTGAGGAGGCCTCAAGTATGTTTTTACATTATTAAAATTTCGAGAAAAAAAATTGCCCACCAAAAATGGGTTTCAATTTATCAATTTTTTCAACCAATACTTGAACCCTAGATGAGTTCTTGGCTAAAACCTGTTTGAAGGGAATTATTATATGATTTAATTGCCGGTACTTAGAATTGATATTATTTGCCCCATGCATTGTCAAGTAATATTATATTATGTATTAAGTCAAAATCTTAACTTTGTTAGTTCACCTGTTATCCACAGCTTAAGGATGTTCACTGGTCAATTTTAAAATAACAAGGATTCTTATTAAATGTAATTTTTTGCTAGAAAAGTGTAAAAGAAGTAATTTAAGCTAAAAAAATTAATAGGTTACCGATGAAATTACTGGGATAGAAGTGCTTGAAAAAATGGCGGGAAACTGAACTCCTCTGCATTTTTCATAGGTTTTACACGAGGAACGTTTATCAAATAATGAATGTGAAAAAAATAACACCAATGGAATGTAATTTTGTCAGAGTGCTCCAAAAGATGTATAAAATGAAATTATGGAATAAAATTAGGGGGTCACCGGGCAAAACATTATAAAGCTTTTAAATGGATAAAACCAGAGAAATCCGAAAATCTGACAGAAATGCATAGGCATGACCAGCTAACTTCCTTAATTGATTTTCGAATGATAGCTAAAAAAATCATATCAAACTTATGGTGCTATGGGAGTTTAAAAACTGTCAGAATAGAATTTTCTGATATTTTCATGACTTACACTTTGTTACTATAATGTACAAATAATGAAAAATAAAAATTGGGAGTTACCGGCCATATAAGCATGAAATTTGTCATGTAAAAACCAGACATTTTGGTTGTAATGCCAGTGAAATTAGTGAATTTTAACAAAACTTAATTATACCCCCGCAAACAAAGTTTGGGAGGTATATAGGGATCATCCTCTCTGTCCATCTGTCTGTCTGAAGTAATATATTTTGAAAGGGAAATAATTCGTCTTTGAATATTTTCTGGTAAAAGGGGGACGAACCTTGTCAGGGCATGTCCTCTTAAATGTTACACAAGAGTAGTATACCACCTGAAGATGTGCATGAAGTAATATGGTTGCTGCCTGAAATTTTTTAGGGGACATAATTTGTCGTTGAATATTTTCTGGTAAAAAAGGGGGGGAAAGAACGTCAGCTCATGTCCTCCTATAGAGGTGCTTTGATTTTGATGGAATGGTACACAATTGTAGTGCATCACCTGAAGATGTGCATTCAATTATATGGTTGCTTCACAGAATTTTGAAGGGGATAATTCGTCTTTGAATATTTTCTGGAAAAAAGGGGAGGTAAATCATTGTGTCCATGCCTGTATTGTGTCTACATTTGTACTGTAGTCCAAAACTGTATTATGTCATGTCCACAAAATCACTTTAATTCGCACTTGCCGTTCAATGAGCAGGGGTATAACTGGTTACCATTTGGCAACAGCTCAAGATAATTTAGTTACATCAGATTGATTGGGGGGAACGTCATATATTTTATCTCTGCAACTGTGTCAATGCTTGAAATATGTCCACACCTGTATTGTGTTCGAACACACTTAAATTTGCACTTATCTTATTGGTTTTGGGTTCAATGAGTGGGGATATAACTGGCGGCCATTCAACAACAGCTCTTGTTTGATAAAATAATTGTTTTTGTTTTGCAGCATTAAAGAGTGAGAAGAGTTAAGTAGAAAAATTCCACAAGTTGATTCATGATTTCCCAAACCAAACAGATTACTTCTATCATGATCATGGTAATCATGGTGTTTGTCCGTCCGTTCGTCCGTCCGTCCATCCAATCGTTATTCTGTCTGCCATAGGGGTACACACTTTGTGGCAACAACTCCTCCTAGACTACTTAGTGAAATCCAATGAAACTTTCACAGAATGTTCAGTATACATTGCCATTGTGCATCATGTATTTAAAATTTATATTTCATCTTTTTTGGGGAGGGAGGAGGAAGTATGATATACGTGAGCTTTGCTCATATTTTTCTAGTTTATCTCTGCAACTGTGTCAATGCTTGTAATATGTCCACACCTGTATTGTGTTCGAACACACTTAAATTTGCACTTATCTTATTGGTTCTGGGTTCAATGAGTGGGGATATAACTGGTGGCCATTCAACAACAGCTCTTGTTGATAAAATAATTGTTTTTGTTTTGCAGCATTAAAGAGTGAGAAGAGTAAAGTAGAAAAATTCCACAAGTTGATTCATGATTTACCCAAACCAAACAGATTACTTCTATCTTGGATGATAGTACATATGACACATGTTATAGAGAGGGTAAGTGTTTACATTTTCATCTATGACTACTTATTGTGGTATAGCAGTGTCCGTCCATCTGTAAGTCCACATGTTGTATTGTGTCTCAAGAATGATATTTTTTGTGTCGCCTGCTGTAAGCAGAGTCGACACAAAGGGATTACTATCTGTCGTCTTATGTCGTCATCCTGTGTTGTATTGTGGCGTCTGTTGGTTTTTGTAAAACTGATCATCCGATTCCAACCAAACTTTCAGTATATGTAGTTCACCTGCTGTAGTTGTGCACCAGATGCTTAGAATTTTGGTTTTACAGATATTAGAGGTTCACGGAGCCAAAATAGCTCATTTGTTAATCTGGTTAGTTCATCCACAACTCCATCATAACTATAAGTCAGATTCCCACCAAACTTGCAGGATATGATGTTCACATGATGTAGTTGTGCATCTGATACGTACAATTTTGATTTTATAGATTTAAGAGGTTGACTTACCCAATTTTGGTGAGTATTAAACGCATTGGTGTATAAAACGCACCCCTTTCTCATAGGCAAAGAACTAGAAAATACAGATCAAGTTCGAATTTGGCTCTGGTCCGTTGATTTTGTACATAGTTATGGCAATAGGACTTAGTGAAATTTTGAGAAATATAGGTTTTCGGAGTTTTTTTCTGTAACTGCTTGACATATTGATTTCATATTTGGTATATTACTAAATCTAGGTGAAATACAGATCAAGCTTGAATTTGGTTGCGGTTTGTTGATTTTGTACAGAGTTATGGCCCTTAGACTTAGTGAAATTTTGAAAAATATAGGTTTCCGGAGTATTTTTCTGTAACCGCTTGACATATTGATTTCATATTTAGTATGTGAGTATATCTAGTTGAGATACAGATCAAGATTAAATTTGGTTATGGTGAGTTGATTTTGTACAGAGTTATGGCCCTTTGACTTAATGAGATTTTGAAAAATTATAGGTTTCCGGAGTTTTTTTCTGTAAGGGCTTGACATATTGATTGAATATTTGGTATATGAGTATATCTAGGTGAGATACAGATCAAGTACGAATTTGGCTCCAACCAGTTGATTTTGTACAGAGTTATGGCCCTTTGTCTTAAGGTGTCTGCAGGGTATTAATTTCCTATTATAGAATTTTGTAAAATTTTCTGTGTAGAAACTTAATTGTATTATTGTTCAAAATGTAAAATAAAATTTGGGGGTCACCGTGCATTTAAGCGCAAAATCTGAAATTGAAAATTTCAGGATTTTACATAGAAATGATAGGGAAAATGATCATATGAGAGGATAGTTTGAAAAATCTATTATAGAATTGTTTCATATTTTGCATGTGTTTAATTATCATTATGTAGTTTACATATGAAAAATAAAAATTAGGGGTCACCGTTGAAATAAGAGAGAAAAATTGCAAAATGTTCATTTCTCTAGTGATATCTTTGTTAAAATATTTTATCAAATTATCTCCCTTGAATAATTTCTGTGTTCTGTAAATCCAGCAACAGATTTAAAGCTCATGTGTTTTAACTCACGTTTTTGTAATGAAAATGTTATAAAAATGATAAGGAATATAAATTTTAAATACATGTGAACTTTCTTTTCATTTTAAATAACTATTTTGTTAAATTTCTTAATGAATGAAACCTAAATGAACAATTATTAGACAAAAATGGCGGAATAATACCACTGAGACACCTTAATCAGATTTTGAAAATTATAGGTTTCTGGAGTTTTTTTTCTGTAACCGCTTGACATATTGATTTAATATTTGGTATATGAGTATATCTAGGTGAGATACAGATCAAGTATGAATTTGGTTCCGACCGGTTGATTTTGTAGTGAGTTATGGCCCTTTGAATTAGTGAAATTTTGAAAATATAGGTTTCTGGAGTTTTTAGTGTTCGTCATGAACACTTTAGCTATCGGTCCAGCTTGAATTGGATAAAAATAGATGTTGCAGGGCGGGAAACTTTTAAACAGGTTAAAAATCTCCTTATAAAATTGTAAATAATACAGTAAAATTACTGAATAATCTGGTAGAACATTACATACGATTGTCCTGAAATGGTAAAAATGTTTAAACACAGCTAAAGTGGGAATCGAGGTGCTTAAAGGCGTTAAAGTGATGGCGGATTGAAACTGAAAAGGAGGTGTCGAATAGGCTTGAGTATACAGTACGAGACGTTTATAATAGGCCCAAACCAATTTCAATTACTACTTCGCTTTTATTAAACTTATTAAATTTCCTGCATTGAGAAATTAAACCATTATCGAGTACATTATTAAAACGAAAAAGGGGCCTATTTGTTTCACGCTTAGGAATACGAAAAATTAAAAAAAAATTTCGAAGATGTCAAAATGGTTTCTTTATGAAAGTTGTTGCACATGCCTGCCAACTTTCACGATTTTGGCGTGATCTACACAATTTTAACCTTCTGCCATGACAGTGTAACAAAAATTTGGCATAAAACACGATTTTGAAGAAATTCACACGAAAAAATGTTTGTTTACACGATTTTGGCTGAAGGGAGATAATCTATATTCTCGAAAGGGAGTTAACCATATTCTCGATATTATTTGACCAAAAATATTTAAGAACCAGCTGAAATGCCCAAAACACAATAAAAGAGGAATGTCTTGCCTCCCTCAATAAAAAGTAAAGTCTTCTATAACACCTAGATGTTTGTATTTGATAAAAAAGAGCATCAAGTATTAGACAAAAAAACTAAGCGCAAAATGCCTCGAAATCTCACACGACTGAAAAGGAAGGTTGCGCATGAAAACCCCCATGAAGATAATTTTTTTATAGTGATATCAATATGATAATAATAATATTTATTCAGGCAAGTGCATACAGTCATATCATGTACACATAAAACAATATATAAAACAATGTTAAGCAATGAATACCGGTAGTTTCAAAAGTACATATATTGTAATATTGAACACATAGGATAACCAATAAGGTCAAAAAGACTTATTTGCAATGGGGTCCTTGTTAATAATTACAAAAAATACCTAAAAGTCTACTCATATGTCCTATAAGCAAATACAAATAAACCTAAATGAACAAGTATTAAATAAAAATGGCGGAATAATACCACTGAGACACCTTAAACTTCAACACATACGAACACTTTCAGCTCTTATAGAGCTTTGATTACTTTAACCGCTTGACATATTAATTGGTATGTGAGTATATCTAGGTGAGATACAGATCAGGTTGGAATTTGGTTTGGGTTGGTTGATTTCGTACAGAGTTATGGCCCTTGGACTTTGTGAAATTTAATTTGATATTTGTTAATTGTTACATCTTGGTAAGGCACATATTCTGTTTGATTTTTTTTTGCAAGCAAAATTTTGTTGTGGTCCAACAATGCCATAAAGTTTGACTTGACAGTGGACGGGTGTATCATGCGCTGTTGGCACAGTAGTTTATTCTTAAAATTTTACAGAATTGTTCCATTCAAACGCAAAAAGCTTATTTTGCCATTTTTATGCCCCCGCGACGAAAAGTCGGGGGGCATATTGTTTTACCCTTGTCCGTCCGTCTGTCCTTCTGTTCGTTCGTCCGTCCATCCGTCCGTCGAATGCAAAACACAACTATTCATGTTTTTGAGAAAGTTTGCAAACAAATTCCAACTACTTCAAAGGAATCTAACTAACAATAAGTAGATGTGCACACACATATCTTTTGGAATATTCAAAATGGCCACGGTTGCCATGGAAACTGAAAAAAGGCGGGAAAATTCAAAGTGCCTCAAATTTGATGAAACTTTACAAAAAGAATGTCTAGCACCCATAGAAATGATTTTGGGTCTCAGAATTTTCAAAATGGCTGCCGTCCCCATGGAAACTGGAAAAAGGCGGGAAAATTCAAAGTTCCTCAAAATGGATGAAACTTTACAAGAAGATTGCCTAGCACCCAAAGAATTGATTTTTGGGCTCAGAACTTCCCTTTTATATATTTTGGAAAAAGAGAAGGCATATCATTGTGTCCATACTTGTACTGTGTCAACACCTGTATTGTGTCAACGCACAGTTAAATATGCACTTGCCATATTGATTCAGGGTTCAATGAGCAGGGGCATAATTGGTTGCCATTCGGCAAAAGCTCTAGTTGTAGGCAGATTTCTATTCCAGAGTTTTTATAGGACGTAGAATTTGCCAAAGACATGCAAACTTGCATTATTTTCCACATTTTGTAACCTCATTGGAGATTGATAATTTTTTTTTGAAATTTTTGAGAATTTTTGGGCAACCAAAGTTACTGTAATTTATTTTCAGTGGGTGGCCATTTTATCAGTGCAGATGGCGGTTTCCACATGCTGGAGTATTGTCAGGAGGTTATCCTTTCAATTCTTTGGGACTGTAAATGTCCTAAAAAATTTATTTGGACTAAAGTTTTATCCCTCGCAAACTAAGGTAAGAAGGTAGGTAGGAATCACCCATCTAATTATACCCCCGCTCCGAAGGATAGGGGGTATACTGTTTTACCCTTGTCCGTCTGTCTGTCCGTCTGTCCGTCCGTCCGTCCGTCCCTCCGTCCGGAACATCTTTCGTCAAGGATTTCTCAGGTTTTGTATGTAGTAATGATTTTATATTTTGTCTGAAGCTGAAGTATGACGAGTTATACCGTGTCTCCCCTTTTCGAGTCTGTCACTCATCTACTTCCTGTTTGACGAAAACTTTGATTTTTCCCATTATAGCCATATATTGAATTTTCGTCAAGGATTTCTCAGCTTGTGTATGTAGTAATGATTTGATATTTGGTCTGAAGCTTAAGTATGATGAGTTGTACCGTGTCTCCCCTATTCAAGTCTGTCACTAATCTACTTCCTGTTTGACGAAAACTTCGATTTTCCCATTATAGCCATATATTGAAAATTTTCGTCAAGGATTTCTCAGCTTGTGTATGTAGTAATGATTTGATATTTGGTCTGAAGCTTAAGTATGATGAGTTGTACCGTGTCTCCCCTTTAGAAATTTGTCACTAATCTACTTCCTGTTTGACGAAAACTTCGATTTTTCCCATTATAGCCAAAAATTGAAAATTTTCGTCAAGGATTTCTCAGCTTGTGTATGTAGTAATGATTTGATATTTGGTCTGAAGCTTATATATGATGAGTTGTACCGTGTCTCCCCTTTACAAAGCCGTCACTCATCTAGTTCCTGTTTGACGAAAACTTCGATTTTTCCAAATTATAGCCATATATTGAAAATTTCGTTGAGGATTTCTCAGCTTGTGTATGTAGTAATGATTAGATATTTGGTCTGAAGCTTAAGTATGATGAGTTGTACCATGTCTCCCCTTTTCATGTCTGTCACTCATCTACTTCCTGTTTGACTTCATCAATTTTTCCCATTATACCAATACATTGAAAATTTTTGGTCCATACTTGTTTGTGTCCACTCTTGAACTGTGTCCACACCTGTATTGTATCCGCACACACTTAAATTTTCACTTTCCATATTGATTCAGTGTTCAATGAGCGGGGGTATAACTGGCTGCCATTCGGCGACAGCTCTTGTTGTTGTCTGCACTTTTAAGCACAACTCCTCTTAACCACTCAAAGGATTTTTATGAAACTTTTCACAAAGGAAGGACGCTATATGGAGATGAGTATGAAGGATTCAATGAGGGGGGTATAGCAGGCTGCCTTCTGTTGAATAATTGATTTGAGATTGGCATACAAACAAAATATTGATCATGTCTTCAAGGACATGTATCAAGGTTAGTAATTTCCCCCCGGTGGTAGTTCAGCAGTTGTTGTAATTGTATGCAGCTTTAAGATATTAAGAACATTTTTTCTTTCCAGCAAAAAGAAAATAAGATGACTCTGCAGAATGTATCTATTGTTTTAAGTCCAACGATGCAGATCAGTCACAGAGTGTTAAATGTTTTCTTTTCCCATGTTAAACAACTGTTTAAACATACAGAAATTAAAAAGTAAGTAGTTCTGTGGAGGCTAATCTTCATGTACTTAAGTCCAGATGTTTAACTTTATGCAGAGTAAACAAATTGAAAATAATGATAACATTTACATAAATGATAAATATACATAAATAATACAAAAGACTGTGTACAAAGGACAATAACTCAAAAATGCTATGCTTTACAAAAAGACCTTCAGTGTTGATTCAATATTGGGGTTCCCCAATTAGCTAGCAGTCTAAAAATGGTACCAATAAAATAATGTAGTTAGGATATCAGGCGAACAACAAGTACAACAGGATAAAAAAATTTGAAATAAAAATGGTTGGTTCGCATTGCTTTTCTGAGCATAAAGTGTGGCTCAAAAAGGATGATACATTATTGGCTGCCAACATTTGTATTAATATATCACACATTTCAATCAGTAGGAAATGGTTGCAATTCATATTAAAATATTTTAATTAGATAATCATAACACAGTGTTTTTTTAACGTTTATTTGATTAGCATCAAAAGGCAAGAGTTCCTATGCCTTATTATGTCGCCTTAGACAGCATCAGCCATTGAGGTGCCGTGTTGTTATTCTACATTTCTTCTTATTATTCCACATATTTTTAGTCCCCTACCGGCGATAGCCGAAGGGGACTTTAGGTTTGCGCTCTGTCCGTCCGTCTGTCAGTCCCGCATCAGTTTTCCGCACTTTTTTTCTAAACTGGTGCAGGTATTGGTCTGATATTTTGTATGTGAGTCTTTATTGGTGAGTTACAGATCAAGTTAAAGTTTGGTTCCAGTCCAATGATTTTTGCAGGAGTTATTGGCCTTGGACTTAGGAAATTTTAGTAAAATATCAGTTTTCCTCACTTTTCTTCTAAACTTTGTCAGGTATTGGTCTGATATTTTTGTATTAGTGATTATTTTGAAATGGCTCAAACTTTTGCACACAGTTACGTCACCATCGGAAGTTATTATACCTCCCGCAAACAAAGTTTGGGGGTATATAGGAATCACCCTGTCAGTCTGTCTGTCCGTCCGTCTGTCTGTCCATGTACCTTGTCAGCGCATGTTCTCCTAAACAGCTGCTTGGATTTTGATGATATGTTACACAGTTGTAGTACACAATCTGAAGATGTGCATGAAGTATTATGGTTGCTGCCCAAAATTTTTAAGGGGAGATAATTCGTCTTTGAATATTTTCTGGAAAAGGGGGGAGGCGAAACCTTGTCAGCACATGTTCTCCTAAACGCCTGCTTGGATTTTTATGAAATGTTACACAGTTGTAGAACACCATCTGAAGATATGCATGAAGTAATATGGTTGCTGCCCGGAATTTTGAAAGGGAGATAATTTGTCTTTAAATATTTTCTGGAAAAAGGGGGAGGCAAACCTTGTCAGCACATTTTCTACTAAACAGCTGCATGGATTTTGATGAAATGTTACACAGTTGTAGTACACCATCTGAAGATGTGCATGAAGTTTTATAGTTGGTGCCTGAAATTTTTAAGGGGAGATAATTCGTCTGAATATTCTAGAAAAAGGGGTGTGTTTGGACGAACCTTTTCAGCACATTTTCTCTTAAACGGCTGCTTGGATTTTGATGAAATGTTACACAGTTGTGGTACACCACCTGAACGTGTGCATGAAGTAATATGGTTGCTGTTTGAAATTTTGAAGGGGAGATAATTGGTTTTTAATATTTTCAGAAAAAAAGGGGGAGGTATATCATTTTGTCCATACTTGTATTTGTGTCCACATTTGTACTGTGTCCACAACTGTATTGGGTCCACCCACACTTAAATTTACACTTGCCATATTGATTCAGCGTTCAATTAGCGGGGGTATACCTGGCTGCCATTCGGGGACAGCTCTAGTTCACAATGTTTTGAAAATTGGCTGCCAATTTACGTTAAAATCTGAGGATTCAATATTTCAGGAACTGCTTTGCAGAAAATTAAAAATAATTCATGGAGACAGAAAATTTGAATGCCATAATCCTTATACTCAATGTTTGTTGATAATATTGTTCAAATGGCCATCTTACCATGATTTACCTATGCCACTCTACAAGACATATAGACACTGTTTAATTCATAGATTAATTTCAGGTACAAACCCCCAATAAAACCAGCACATTCCAAATGGTCTTTAGAATTACCAGACAGCCCTGCGCAGTTAGAGGAGGAGTTACTTAAACAGGAATCATTGTTGAATAATCTACATGAAGAATTACGATCAGGTATATCTGACCAGGACAAAGAAGAACAGTTATGGGAAGTACAGAGAGTTGTTACTCAGCTTAAGAGAAAAGTAAGTCTGCAGTAATCTCAATATCAGAAAGAAAAAAAATGAAATGAGTTACATAATGCTTATCCCTAAAATAGAATTTCCTTTTCCAGTGGAGTTGGATAAAAATCTGCACATCACAAAGACAAAGATGAAGGGTACACTATGCTAAACTAAACTCATCTTGTTTCTATTAAATGATTGCATTATGTACCAATGAAAAAGATTGAAGACTTTATTTTTGAACACAGTTTTTATGTCATACTTAATAAGCCACCCTTTTCAAATTTTTTTCTCACCTTACGAAGTGAGGGGGGCTTATGTGATACCCCCGGCGTCCGCGTCCTTTTAGGAAGAATGGTTAAAGTCCATTCCCACTAACTGACATGCCCCACATCAAGCATATTGTTATGTATGATGCATTTTAAGACGACAACTGCAATGCATGCTTCAGATGGTGTCTGTGACCTACATTTTACGCATGAGCAACTTGGTTAGGTAGAATGGTTAAATCCGTTCCCGCTAACAGACATGCCCCACATCAAGCATATTGGTATGTATGATGCATTTTAGGACAACAACTGTAATGCATGTTGCGGATGCTGTCTGTAACCTACATTTTACATATGAGCAACTTGGTTACGTAGAATGGCTAAAGTGTATTCCCGCTTACTGACATGCCCCACATCAACCATATTGGTATGTATGATGCATTTTGGGATGACAACTGCAATGTATGCTTCGGATGCTGTCTGTGACCTACATTGTACATTTAATGCATGAGTGACTTGGTTAGGTAGAGTGGATGAAGTCCGTTCTCGCTTATTGACATGCCCCACGTCAACTATATTGGTAGCATGATGCATTTTGGGATGACTGCTTCAATGAATGCTTTGAATGCAGTCCAGGTTATTCATTTTAGGCATGAATGAATATGTTAGCAACATAATGATAGTCTGTTCCTTTTTACTGACATATTTAATTTGTGACAATGATGTGCAACAAGGTGAGCTTAGCAGGCTGTGGCAACTTTCTATGTTTAAGGCTTCCTGGGTGCTTAATACCTGGAATGCAGTATATAAAAGTGGAATTGATTTGAGAAAAAATTGTGATTTGCTGTTGATCAATGATAATAAATGTTTATCTTTTACTTAGAACTTAAATTTTTTGGTTAATGTATAAATGAAATGAAAAAACAGGAATTACGTATGAATGTGTTTAAATAAACAAGACCAATTACATGTCTGGACCTGCGTCACCATCACTCATGTTCAACTTAGAAAGTGTTTTTTTTTCCAATCTAACAGAATATCATGTATAGGTTTACCAATTTAAACAAGCATTCATTTACCTTATTACCAAAATTCTTCGAATGCAAGTTATAACTGAGATTATATTAAGTTCAACCCTATCACCATCTTTGCTAGCCTAGGCTTATGATCCACTCCTCTCATCTTCACCCTTGGCAGATCAAGCTGGATTTCTGTAGTCTCAAATCCACGTCTTTGATTGGTTGCAGTTAACCTTCACTGCAGCCAATTAATCAACTTACATTCAGATTTTGAATATATATCAAAACAATAAAACTTAAAATATGGCGTTTAGTGATTTTTCTATTTTGCAAAATTTCCATGATTTAATTATCTTTCTTTACTTTTGAAGGGTTATTTCCTTGAAGTCAAATATATTGTGAATTGTTGTATTATAAGATGCAATAAATAATCATTTATTATTACAATAAATCATACTGAAACTCTTACTTCAAAGGGAGATAATTTGAAACTGATGTTTCACAAATTGTGGCTCAATCCGCCAAGGGTGAAGAGGAGAGAAGCTGATCGCAACCCTTGGCTAGCGAAGATGCCCTATTACTGTAATAGACAAAAAAAGAAGAAAAAAAAAAACTAAATGTACAAAGTTGAACAAAGCATAAAATGAAAATAGTACATATCACTTCAGCAAAGGTGAAAACCATATCTGAGTTTCAAATAAACACTTACTTTGAATCTTTATGGGAAAACATATGAAAGCAATGCAAAAATTCAAGAATAGCTGCCCATGGTCAATGCGTTCAAAACTCTGCAACGTCTCTGGACAAAAATTGAGTACCATAATGATTTAATATGATAGAATAAAGTACAAGTTCAATAATAGATAAATTTGACACTTTTTAAAATCAAAACTGGCCTAAAGGGGAGGTTCACATCACCAATGTGTTCAAACAACAGTAAAAACTTCCAAAGGTATTTAGTCAGAAATGTTTATCTTTCAGATTACACAAACCAGGCACTGTAATGTTAAAATATGCTGAAAAATGACTAAGTTCAACAATGCATAAATTCGACATTTTTTTTTTTCAAATCTGCCCAAAAAGGGAGGTGCACATCTTCAGTGTGTCAAGAACAACTGTGTAAAGTTTCAAAAGCACCAGATATAAGGAGTCAGAGTTTCAGATTACACAAACTCAGTACTGTAATGTTAAAATTTAATGAATTTAATGAAAAAATGACTAAGTTCAGCAATGCATAAATTCGACAATTTTTATCCAAATCTCACCAAAAGGGGAGGTGCACATCTTCAAAGTGTTCAGAAAACTGTGCAAAGTTTCAAAAGCATCAGGTATAAGGTGTC
>MJUU01032384.1:59964-72844 GCA_002080025.1 Modiolus philippinarum
AAAAAAAAAAAAAAACATGGCCGCCAGCACAGAACATAGTTTATTTTGGCCCTATGGGAAATTCACATAAAAAACAATAACATCGAAAACCCTGCTTCAGTATTTTGTCAGGTGAGCGATACAGGCTCAGTGTCTGAGCCTCTAGTTGTATCCTAAAGCTGGTATCCACTACTACTCCTCAACCACTTATTGGAATTTCATGAAACTTATGCAGGGGCTTAATTGCATTTTGTAGATGTGCGCTACACATTTATTTTCCAATAATTCCATTTTTTCCAGAATTTTGACATGTTTTGGACTTTGTCATTTTAGCTGATGCAAACCATATGGTGACTATCTGGTATCCACTATTCCTCCTAAACCACGGATTGGAATTTCATAAATCTTATGCAGAAGTTAAATTACATATTCTAGATATGCACTACAAATTTTGTTTTTCAATAATTCCCTTTTTACAGATTTTTGACATGTTTTGGACTTTGTCATTTTAACTCTTTTAGCTTAATGGAAACCGTATGGTGACAACCTGGTATCCAATACTCCTCTCAAACCACTGATTGGAATTTCATGAAACTTATGCAGGAGCTTAATTATACCCCCCGCAAACAAAGTTTGGGGGGTATATAGGAATCACCCTGTCTGTCTGTCTGTCTGTCTGTCCATCCGTCTGTCAGTCCGACTGTCCGTCCGTCTGTCCACACTTCTCGTAAGCGCAACTCCTCTTAAACCACTTGAAGGATTTTGATGAAACTTTACACAAAGGAAGGACACTATATGGAGATGTGCATGAAGGAATATAATTATTGTCTGAAACCAGGAAGGGGAGATAATCTGACTTACTTTTCATTGATTCCCCATGTATGGGTTACCTTGTAAGCGCAACTCCTCTTAAACCACTTGAAGGAATTTAATGAAACTTTACACAAAGTTAGAACACTATATGGAGATGTGCATGAAGGAATATAATTATTGTCAGAAACCAGGAAGGGGAGATAATTCGACTTTGAGTTTTCATTGATTCCCTATGTATGGGTTACCTCATACGCACAACTCCTCTTAATCCACTTGAAGGATTTTGATGAAACTTTAGACAAAGGAAGAACACTATATGTAGATGTGTAAAATGTCAAATAGGCTGAAAAAAGGGGGAATTTTATATTTGTCTGATTTAGACAGAGTGTTTTCATTGGAACCCTTGTGAAAATTTTTTTCTTGAAGATTATATCATTGTGTCCATACTTGTGTCCACACTTGTACTGTGTCCACGCTTGTAATGTGTCCACACCAACTTAATTTTGCACTGACCATATCGATTCAGGGTTCAATGAGCGGGGGTATATTTGGCTGCCTTCGGCGACAGCTCTTGTTACATATTGTAGATGTGCACTACATGCTTTATGTTCCAATTATTCTATTTATTTTCAGAATTTTGACATGTTTGGACTTTGTTAATTTAGCTTGAAGCAAACCACATGGTGACTACCTGGTATCCACTACTCCTTCTAAATCACTGATAGGAATTTCATAAATCTTATGCAGGAGTTAAATTACATATTCTAGATGTGCACTACGAATTTTGTTTTTCAATGATTCCCTTTTTACAGATTTTTGACATGCTTTGGACTTTGTCATTTTAACTCTTTTAGCCCAATGGAAACCATATGGTGACCACCTGGTATCCACTACTCCTCCTAAACCACTGATTGGAATTTCATGAAATTTACACAGGAGCTTTATTACATATTGTAGATATGCACTACGCATTTTGTTTTCCAATAATTGATTTTTTTCCAGATGTTTGACTTGTTTTGGACTTGGTCAATTTTGGTCTTTTCTCTCAATGCAAATCATATGGTGACTATCTGGTATCCACTACTCCTCCTAAACCACTGATTTGAATTTTATGAAACTTCTGCACGAGCTTAATTACATATTGTACATGTGCACTACGCATTTTGTTTTCCAATAACTCCTTTTTTTCCAGATTTTTTACATGTTTTGGACTTTGTCATTTCAGCTCGACTTTAGCTCAATGCAAATCATATGATGATCACCTGGTATTTGATACACCTCCTTGAAAATTGATCAGAATTTCATGAATTTTATGCTGGACCTTTATTACATATCATAGATGTGCACTATATATATGTTGTTTTCTAATAATTCCATTTCTTAAGCATGTTAAGATGTTTAAGAAAATTCGAGAGGTGGGGGCCAGGGGTATCCGTGGCCCACTAGGCCACAGTAACTCTAGTTTTTTTTGAAATTTTTGAGAATTTTTGGGCAATCAAAGTTACTGTAATTTATTTTCAGTTGATGGCCATTTTATCAGTGCAGATGGCGGTTTCTACATGCTCGAGTATTGTCAGGAGGTTATCCTTTCAATTCTTTGGGACTATAAATGTTCTTAAAAATTTATTTGGACTAAAGTTTTATGCCTCGCAAACTAAGGTAAGAAGGTAGGTAGGAATCGCCCTGCTGTCCATCTAATTGTTGTCCGCACTTGTAAGCACAACTCCTCTTAACCACTTAAAGGATTTTGATGAAACTTTTCACAAAGGAAGGACGCTATATGGAGATGAGTATGAAGGATTAAATGAGGGGGGTATAGCAGGCTGCCTTCTGTTGAATAATTGATTGGAGATTGGCATACAAACAAAATATTGATCATGTCTTCAAGGACATGTATCAAGGTTAGTAATTTCCCCCCGGTGGTAGTTCAGCAGTTGTTGTTGTAATTGTATGCAGCTTTAAGATATTAAGAACATTTTTTCTTTCCAGCAAAAAGAAAATAAGATGACTCTGCAGAATGTATCTATTGTTTTAAGTCCAACGATGCAGATCAGTCACAGAGTGTTAAATGTTTTCTTCTCCCATGTTAAACAACTGTTTAAACATACAGAAATTAAAAAGTAAGTAGTTCTGTGGAGGCTAATCTTCATGTACTTAAGTCCAGATGTTTTACTTAATGCAGAGTAAACAAATTGAAAATAATGATAACATTTACATAAATAATAAATATACATAAATACTGTGAATGCACTTTTATTCATGGGTTCCAATTTTCGTGGTTTTAGGAAAAATTGTTGCTTCGTGGGTTTTTAAATTCGTGGTCTGGTGTCATTACCATTGTAAGTTCAGTGAAAATTAATATTTCGTCTGGTTTTATATTTCGTGGTTTTGTTCAATCACGAAATTCACGAAAATTGGAACCCAACGAATAATAGTACTTACACAGTAATACAAAAGACTGTGTACAAAGGACAATAACTCAAAAATGTTATGCTTTCCAAAAAAGACCTGTAGTGTTGTTTGACTATTGGGGTTCCCCAATTAGCTAGCAATCTAAAAATGGTACCAATAAAATAATGTAGTTAGGATATCAGGCGAACAACAAGTACAACAGGATAAATGGTTGGTTCGCATTGCTTTTCTTAGCAAAAAGTGTGGCTCAAAAAGGATGACACATTATTTGCTGCCAACATTTGTATCAATATGTCACACATTTCGATCAGCAGGTAATGGTTGCAATTTATACATGTATTAAAATATTTTAATTAGATAATCATAACACAGTCTTTTTTTAATGTTTTTTTGATTAGCATCCAATGGCAAGAATTCCTATGCCTTATTGTGTCGCCTTAGACAACATCAGCCATTTAGGTGCCATGTTGTTATTCTACATTTCTTCTTATTATTCCGCATATTTTTGTATGAGTGATTATTTTGAAATGGCTGAATGAAACAAATTCAAACTTTTGCACACAGTTACGTCACAATGTTTTGAAAATTGGCTGCCAATTTACGTTGAAAATCTGAAGATTCAGTATTTCAGGAACTGCTGTGCAGAAAATTAAAAAATAATTCATGGAGACAGAAAATTTGAATATCATAATCCTTATACTCAGTGTTTGTGGATAATATTGTTCAAATGGCCATCTTACCATGATTTGCCTATGCCACTCTACAAGACATACAGACACTGTTTAATTTATAGATTAATTTCAGGTACAAACCCCCAATAAAACCAGCACATTCCAAATGGTCTTTAGAATTACCGGACAGTCCTGCCCAGTTAGAGGAGGAGTTACTAAAACAGGAATCATTGTTGAATAATCTACATGAAGAATTACGATCGGGTATATCTGACCAGGACAAAGAAGAACAGTTATGGGAAGTACAGAGAGTTGTTACTCAGCTTAAGAGAAAAGTAAGTCTGCAGTAATCTCAATATCAGAAAGAAATAAAATGAATTACATAATGCTTATCCCTAAATAGAATTTCCTTTTCCAGTGGAGTTGGATAAAAATCTGCACATCACAAAGACAAAGATGAAGGGTACACTATGCTAAACTTAACTCATCTTGTTTCTATTAAATGATTGCGTTATGTACCAATGAAAAAGATTGAAGACTTCATTTTTGAACACAGTTTTTATGTCATACTTAATAAGCCACCCTTTTCAAATTTTTTTCTCATCTCACGAAGTGAGGGGGGACTTATGTGATACCCCCGGCGTCCGCATCCTTTTAGGAAGAACGGTTAAAGTCCATTCCCACTAACTGACATGCCCCACATCAAGCATATTGGTATGTATGATGCATTTTAAGACGACAACTGCAATGCATGCTTGGGATGGTGTCTGTGACCTACATTTTACGCAAGAGCAACTTGGTTAGGTAGAATGGTTAAAGTCTGTTCACGCTAACAGACATGCTCCACATCAAGCATATTGGTATGTATGATGCATTTTAGGACAACAACTGTAATGCATGTCGCGGATGCTGTCTGTGACCTACATTTTACGCATGAGTGACTTGGTTACGTAGAATGGCTAAAGTGTATTCCCGCTTACTGACATGCCCCACATCAACCATATTGGTATGTATGATGCATTTTTGGGATGACAACTGCAATGCATGCTTCGGATGCTGTCTGTGACCTACATTGTACATTTTGTGCATGAGTGACTTGGTTACTATATAGCATGATGCATTTTTGGATATGCTTTGAATGCAGTCCAGGTTATTCATTTTATGCATGAATGAATATGTTAGCAACATAATGATAGTCTGTTCCTTTTTACTGACATATTTAATTTGTGATAATGATGTGCAACGAGGTGAGCTTAGCAGGCTGTGGCAGCTTTCTATGTTTAAGGCTTCCTGGGTGCTTAATACCTGGAATGCGGTATATAAAAGTGGATTTGATTTGAGAACAAATTGTGATTTGCTGTTGATCAATGATAATAAATGTTTATCTTTTACTTAGAACTTAAATTTTTTGGTTAATGTATAAATGAAATGTAAAAACAGGAATTACGTATGAATATGTTTAAATAAAAAAGGACATGAGTATTTTTCCAAAACAAGGCTGTCTTGAACTTACTATGAGGTAGGAGTGTTTGCTCTTTGTTGAAGGCCTCATAGTCACTTCAAGATGAAGAACAACAATAAAAGCATTGTTCCATTTGCTTAATCTTACCGTGTATTTATAGGGATTTTCATCTACACAATATCCCTTTATTTGTTCATGCTATAAAGGAAATTTATTCATATGTGTGAGGAATTTACTATAATTATTTAAACTAGCTCACTATAAAGGTTCTTCAAATTCCATGGCTAAAGATCATGTATGGTGTTAATGATTGCACAGTTAAGGTTATAGATCTCACGTTTATAGTGGTGTTTATTAAAAGGAACAAAAATCTACTGTTCTTTTAAAATGTGATTATGGAAACTGTATTACAAGACATATTTGCTATGCAAATTTTGCATCTTAAATTCTTATGTAGCTAAATGATGATTTTCTTAAATTATAACAAAGATCAGTGTAGTTTTGAACATTAAAAGGCTAAGACTTGAGTTTAGGCAAATTATGCTTAAAACACAACACTGTAGCAGATTGCTGTACTTGGTTAAATTTAGGTAGGGAGATCTTCTTACTTATAGTTATTTTAAGATTGAAACCTATGATACTTATTTATAATTTTTGAATTCAGATAAAAATGGCAAGAAAGGGAGATGTAAAAGAGAAAAGAAAATCAGATGATACAAAGAAATCTTCAGCATCACAAGATGAAGAAGTGCTTAAACTAGAATTAAAGGAAATGCCAGTGAAACAACGTGCTCCACAACCACCATCACAAATAACCAATAAAGAGGAAGAAGACAATAAACCGAAGGAAGTTGTAGCTGAAAGTCAGGTGGAAAAAGAAGTGACCAATGAAGAACAGGATAACAAAAAGGAAGGAGAGGCTGTGAAACAAAAAGAGGAACCAGAAACTACACAGGTCACTGTTGCTGTGATAGAACATCATAAAGAAGAGGTGACAAAAGAGGAAGATTTAACAATAGAAAAAGAAGAAGACAAAAAAGATGATAATGAGGAGGAAATCTCAAAAGAAGAATCAGAAAAGAAGGAATCAACTGAGGTAACTGTACAGGAAGTAGAGGGCACTGTTGCAGGGACAACCAAAAACCAAATGGAAGATCAGGTTGCAAAAGAGGAAGTCAAGAAAGAACCAGATGAAGATGAAAAGCAGGTACAAGAGAAAGAAGAAATTGTACTGTCAGAAATCATACCAAAGTCTGCTGAAAGTTCTGATGATGATTTTGAACAACAGGTAATGATTTCTTTAAAAAGATAAAGAATTGCAAAAAAGGATAATGATGGTCTGTTATGATTAATTCAGTAATATAAAAAGTCCCCTTCAAATAAAGCGAAATATAGTTTCTTTAAAAACAGTGAAATCCAACTTGATCTATATGTCATGGTGATAGACAAAAATACAAAATATTTACATATCAATATTTGCAAATGCATTTTTGTATTTAGAAAAAAACTGGAAAACTGACGAGTCCAGGGTCAATTTTATGTGGAAAAAATGAGACTGGATACTCATCTGTAACTCGTGGTAGTATCTGTGACAATTCAGGAAAAGGGCTGGAAAGCTGTTATTTTAGTAGAAAAAATAAGCACCAGAGCCATAATCTTGTCAAAAATCGGTGGATAGGAATTGAACCCATGGTGGCAGATTAACATTATTGCAAAAAATTATTTTGATATCTATCACAGTTTAGAAGAAACGGTTTGGAAAACATGCTTGACTGACAGAAAAAGTTCAGACCTACAGTCCTTTTGGTGATGCTGGTAGGGACTTTTATGATTGGTCAATTTAATTTCAATTTAGACTTTTATTATTTTTAGGTAAATATATTTACATTTTATTTCAAACTTTTTTATTATGTCATGAATTTCTGTTGTGCAATTGTTTTGATTTTAGATGTTTTTTATAAGGTAGAACAGATCTTAGAACAACAAAAGGACATTCAAGCCAGAGAATTTAGTGAGGACAGTGAAGCTGGTACTATTGGAGAGGAAGAGGATGTAAGGGAGATAAGCAAGGAACCATCTACTGAATCAACAGGTACATGTACATGTATTTCAAGATGAATCTTAATTCATCCTACAAGGAAATTTTTCATGTCTATTTGGCACTGATTTTTATACAGAAAATATATATACATTTTAATTTACATTTAGATATTTTAAGAATTCAATTTTATGATCTTATTTTGAAACATTCCTGTATGTAGGGTTAACTGCAAAAAATTCAACAGCAAACGGTGGATAAAAATCATAGAAGTTAAAATATCTGACACAAAATACAAATAACCTGTGATGTCTCCTAAAATATTAATTATTTTATCTTGGTTTGATTGTGTGCATTCAGGGGTTGACAGTAACTTTTAATTTACTACCTTGAAAGTCAAAAGGACTAGAATATTCTCAAAGTCAATAGTCTTGCTGTGAATTAACTCGTCTGAAACAAAGACCAAAGGGCTACCAATATACAAAATATAGTAATCCTTCCTAAAACTGACTATCTATGGGCTAGAGAACAAGTGTTAGTGTCAAATGCTGGCAGTTATATGGGGCCTGTAAGCCACTACTTACGTATACATAAGTTGTTCTTTGAAGTTGGATTTTTACGAAAATATAAGTTGTTTTTAATATTGATTTGAACATTGAAATCCTTCAGGTAGATAAACACTGTTTCAGAGAAACATAGATCACGCATTTGATAAAATTAAATGTCTAATATGTGGTGGATTTGAATTTCCGGACAGAACAGTCAATTGACAGCTTTTCATTTGTGATGTCACAATTGACTGATAAAGGTTTTGTCCAATTTGTCTAATTTAATTTTCAATTTAAATCATGAAAGTTGATGCAGATACCCATACAGATACTACAGAGGCAGTGCCAGAACTCGTAGATGAAGTTCAAGTTACAGAAATACCACAACAAACTATAGAAGATGTTACCAACACTGCTGAACAGGATGTGGCAGAATTCATCAGTAAACAGGAATCTGACAGTAAGGATAAGAGTATTGAATAATGTTATATAATAAGATGAAAGTTTATCTTTGTAAGGAGGGGGAGGATGGTAGTAAGGAACTGTACTGAATAAGGACTATTATTATACATGTATATATGTAGTTAGATTTATGGAGTTAGATAAATTTTGTATTGTCAACATTGAAGTAAAAGATTTCTAGTCTCTGTAGGAAGTGACATCACAAAACTGTCTTCAACGTCTCGTTAAAAAATGTTTTGGTGTATTGTCATGAAAAATGATCTGTATTACAGCTGTATTTGAAATTTTGGAAGACTTCAAAAATTTTCTTGTATATGATAAAAACTGTAACTAATTTGTCAAAAATATATTCATCTTGGAATAAAAAATTGAATAACACACTCATACACTTCTTACATTTGTGAGTTAATGAACTTTTCCAGTCACTCTTTTAATCTCCTTTTTGTGTATAATTATAGTTCCAGTATTTGTTGAGGAAGATGAAGAGTTGAGACAGTTACAGGAAGAGGAATACAAAGTCAGACTGGAAGAGGAAGAATTGTTAGCAATAGGTAACAAATTTACTTTTCTATATACATGTACACGTATAGAAAGCAAATCCATAGTACCAATATAAATACATGTAAACATAATGATTTGTCTTCTCTTGAAATCAGAAATTTTTTTTTGTTTCATGATAAGAAGGTGTGCAATTCAAAATGGTAGCCATTTCCAAGATGCTTCCCAAAATAAGTTTAAATTTCACCAATTTCCTAAAAATTCTTCAACTTAGATGGATTTCTAGGTAGCTGAACTTGATTTACACATATATTTTGTTTGTCCTCAATAAATGCAAGAACATCAAATTGATTGCCAGGAAAGACATAATCTAATGCTTGAAATTGCAAATCTAGTTTCTATCATAGGCATTTTTGAGTATGGACCGGCAAATAATTATCCGTGTCAGACCAGAGGACAGGCAAGAATTTCATCTGTCCATTGGTTGTTGCCTCTGTTTATTTGCATGTCAATAGAAAATGTTTCAACCGGTCTTTAAAGTATACAATTCCTTGCTTTCTTTATTAAATTTTTGCTTTAGAATACAAGCTTTATCCAATTTTGACTACGAAATCGCAAATGGCTGACTTCCGATTTTGTACATCAGAACCGGAATGTAGAAAACACGATTTTTCCGGATTTTCGTCATAATGGTGCGGCAAGTTCACTTTTGGTCCGGCAATTTTTCTTGCTTGTCGGTCCAAATGACCGGCAGAATTTTTCAACTTTCGGAAAGCCTGCAACAGAAATCAAATTTATTGCATTGTCAGTAATTTGTGCTTTAGAAATGCTTGATTTTACATGACATTATATGTTTTCAAGCTTAAGACATAATGTTGTGAAAATTTTGACATTTTTATTATTCTCTGAAACATATAGTGTTGAGCTACATGTAGTATGTGATACCCTCAATTGTGTGGCCATCATTCTGTCTGTCTGTACATCAGTACCCTGAAGGTTTCGGACTGTTAACTTGTGAAGGAAGTAACATACTGTCTTCAAACTTTGTATGTGTAAGTTGTTCACTTTGATGCAAAGTTCAGTTTAGGATCAAGAGGCCCACTTGGTTCTGGAGTTATGTCCCTTGAAACTTTGGGGTTTCGACTTATTATTTGTGAAGGACATGACATATTGTTTTCAAACTTGGTTTGTAAGTTGTTTATCATAAAGCTTTGAGCAAGTTTGATTTTGGGTCCAGAGGCCCAAGTGGTTCTGGAGTTGAGCCTTGAAACTTGATTTGGAGAATTTGAAATTTATAACTGATAACTTGTGAATGAAGTAACATTCTGTTTTCTCACTTAATATGTTAGTTGTGTACCACAAAATTCAGGCCAAATTCAATTTTCAATTCAAAGATTCAAGTGGTTCTAGAGTTATGCCCCTTGAATTTTCTTCAAAACAACTTGGCAGGTTATCATGTAATGCACCATTATAATTTCAAAAACATGGCATTTATGATTCAAACTACAGCACTAAAGCTTCTCTATTGTACAGTCCTTGATGTATAAGACTTATACCCTACACACTGGTACCTTTTACAATAGTCCATTTAACTTTTGGAGAGACTAGAGATCAGTTATATTTATTTGTGTGTTTTTTTTTTTTTTTTTTTTTTTTTTTTTTTTCTTTTTTTTTGCTTGTTTATACAGCATTAAACATACAAAAATTAATGTATTTTTTCTTTCTGATCATCTATTTAGGTTCCTCAAAGCAAAGTAGTAAGCAATAATATGAAAGGGGTGGGAACAGCATTGATATTTTGTATTCTCTATACAGTGATATCACCATCTTCAGTATTCAAAGCCATATTGCACTTTCTGATATATATATTTATGTATCAAAATCTCTCAAATTGAGATAAATAAATGAAATCTCTTCATTTTACATCAGCTTTTGGTCGGGCATGCCGGCCATCAAGTTCCAAATTTGGTATATTTCGTGAAAATATCCAAGAGAAACAATTTTTGAAATTTTGGAATACAATCAAATATTATAGCCATTTTTCCATACGAGACAAAATAATGAAAACTAAGAATTAAAAGATATTGTTCCAGTTTTGGTAAATTTCCTGAAATTCTCTAGGATAAGCAATTTTTTTGAATTCATGTTAGCTACCATGCTTTTTTGATGATTTTTAGACAAAACAAATATTTTCATTGGTCAGAATTCAAAAATTTTGTATTCCAATTTTGGTTAATTACCTTAAACTCTCAAAGACAAGCAATTTTTAGGAATTCTTGTTTGGTACCATGCTTTTTGGCTGTATTTGAGTTGATAAAAAATGAAATGAATTGATTTAAAAAATTTTGTATTCCAATGTAGGTAAATTTCCTGAAACTCTCAAAGACCAGTACATTACTTGGAACTCTACTTATTTATAATTTCTGCAACAATTATAGTCCATTTGGTGACTATGAAATTAGGGGAAAAAAATTTAAAAATCTGGTCATTGATATTCTTTATTTCAAGTTAGATATATTTAAAGGGCTACTTCATACATATTAGGGTTGAATTTTACGCGTAGTTTTCTCTTCAAATAAAAAAGTTGTCCATTTCACTTATGGGTAAAATGATGTCTGTTTTCTGTGTTACCATGTCGGGAGTAACAAAATCTATTTCAACAGCCAACATGTGCTTTGTGTTTATAAACAACAAGTCAGCTGACCACTAGTTGCATGTAGGTAAAACTTAATTTACCAAATTTGGAAGTCATGTGTATATCTTACCTGTTCAGGTAAAAATCAATACCATCAGAATGTCACACTGTACTAGTATTGTACACTAAGGAAGATATATTAAAGTGCATGTAAACTTTTAAATACATGTACCTTAGTCATATGAAAGAATGAAAATGTACATCTTTATATGAAGGACATTAAGCAAGAGAATCATGGCCATTTGTATATGCAAATTTGATTATAGAAATGAATAAAACCATTAAAATAAATTTTAAAAGAAAACTCTGATAACATATCTTTTCAAGAAAAAATATATTTGTATAATTGTTATTAAATTTAATTATAATTTGTACTCCAAATTTCTTCTCGGTAAACTTAATGTGATAAAAATAAAGTAGCATTGACATATTTAGATTCCAAGTGGCCAATGGCTTTTGTTTGTTATGAAAACAACAATTAAGTGTTGAGAATGTTTATCCTTACATGCAAATGTTTAAATTCTTCACACATGTATTTAAGTGCCATGTGACAGAATTTGTATAACAATAGCCAGTTAAGGTCAGGTCAGGCTGTTAAGTTCTATGGCACACTCCTGACACTAGGCCTGACATTTTCTAATCGTTTAATTTTTTTCATATTTACAGTATTTAATCTATAGATGTCAATATATATTCTTTGAGCAATTTTCAACAATTTTTATACGCCCGTCTTTGACGGGACGTATTATGGTATACCGGTGTCCGTCCGTCCGTCCGTCCGTCTGTCCATCTGTCCGTCCGTCCACACGTCGTTCTCTAACTAGAGAACGCTTTGAACATTTTTCTTGAAACTTTGCAGGATTGTAGGATATGACGGAAGAAAGCTCCCTATCGTTTTATTTTGTCGTCGGATTTTTCGTTCCAGAGTTATGGGACTTTGATTATTTCAAAAAAGCTTGAAATTGCAGTTTTCATCCACATGTCGTACTCTAACTAGAGAACGCTTTGAACATTTTTCTTGAAACTTTGCAGGATTGTCGGGTATGACAGAAGAAAGCTCCCTATCATTTTATTTTGTCGACGGATTTTTCTTTCCAGAATTATGGGACTTTGATTATTTCAAAAAAAGCTTGAAATTGCAGTTTTCGTCCACATGTCGTACTCTAACTAGAGAACGCTTTGAACATTTTTCTTGAAACTTTGCAGGATTGTTGGGTATGATGGAAGAAAGCTTCCTATTGCTTTATTTTGTCGTCGGATTTTTCGTTCCAGAGTTATGGGACTTTGATTATTTCAAAAAAG
>MJUU01032385.1:2870-16889 GCA_002080025.1 Modiolus philippinarum
TTGCATTTAGGTCCATTTCTCAATGACTATACAAGTTAACTTTATAATATTGCCTCATAATATTCACCTCTATCAAAACTACCCAAAGCACCAACAATTAAGTGTTCATGACATACATTTCATGGTTGAGTGACTTTGGTTAAATTTTGCGTTTAGGTCCATTTCTCGACAACATACATGATATCTGTTTGATAAATCTTCATAGCATTCACCTTTATGAGTACTACCCAAAGCATCAACAATTATATGTCCATGACCTACATCTCATGGTCGAGTGACTTTGGTTAAATTTTTCTTTTAGAATCCATTTTTCATTAACTATACTTGATATCTTTATGATATAGAATTATGATATTCATCTTAATGAGTACTACATAAAGCATCAACAATTAGCTTCACACTTGAGTGACTTCATTTCAGTTTTGTGTTTAGGTCCATTGCTCAGCAATTTTACATGATATCTTCATGATATTGCCTCATAACATTCACGCTCACCCTTATGAGTATTCCCCTAAACCCCAACAATTAGGTGTCCTTGTACATTTCATTTTATGACCTACATTGGATCTATCAGTGCCCTATCATTTATCCTGTTTTACAAACTATGCATAATATCCTTATAATTTTTCATTATTATAATCCCCTTTATAAGTACTTCACAGTTACCTATTTATAAGGATCCATAAGGGACTTGGGTTAAATTGGTCTAAAGTTCATTTATCTACTAATAATGCCTATTGCGGGGCATCTGTGTCTTATAGACACATTCTCTAGTTTTATTACTTCACTTTGATTTTTCACATCAATTTAGCAGCCAAGCAGGGATGAGGAGACATCTATCAGGGTCCACACTTGTTTAAAAAGTCATCGGATATGCATCTTTTAGGAGGCCAAATTTTCCTTTGTAAATTTTTTTTTCTTGTTCTTGAATAATTTCATAATTTTGTTCTTGTTCTTGAATAATTTCATAATGCAATTAGTTTTAAAAATCAATCCAAAATTTAAATATAAAATTGACCCTTAAAAGTCCAGTTCTTTTTGAAATACGAGTAGTCCTTTAATTTTTTGGGCAAGTGTTTATTAATGTTAGAATTAAGATTAATAGTAAAACAATATTCATTTTGACTCTGTTGTTAAATTTATCTTTATTTAGTGTTCATGATGACTGTTTAAGATTTTGCCAGGATAATGGTGAAGGAAAAGCAATTAATTTTAAGTATTTGATAAACAATTTTTGTGTACATTATTACAGAAAGACATAGTGAAGAATGCACAGTCAGAGCTTCATACCATATTAACAGCATTAGAAGTTGTCAAGTCTGACGATGAGGTTGATAGACTGCGTGAGGACTGCCTCAAAATCAAAGAGAAAGTTGACAAAGCCTTAATAACATTGAAATTACTATATAAAATTAATGCAGAGTTACAGTATGCTAGGGCTGATGTACGAAATGGGGAAGGAGAGCTTATCACCATTGCTAGAAAGCGAGTCAAATGGTTAGAAGACAGGATGGCTATGCTCTGTGGCAAAAATAAACGACAGGTGAATTATGTTTTAACTACCTAAGATTATATTTATATTGTATATCCATTCTCTTGACCTTACAAATGAATTTACATGATGTTTGTCAAGTTTTGAGAAATTTTAAGAACACTTCAATCAAACAGCCAGTCTATTTGCGTTCAACCTCTTTTATTGTGGATCTTTTTTTAAATTCATTTCCTTCTAATTACAAATGCACATTATTTGCTGAATTGTTTTAAAACAAAGTCTTATGTAAGGGTTTCACTGGTCCATTTGAAAATAAATAGGATTTCAAATAAACATGATTTTTTACTAGAAAATGAAAAAAGGTAAATAAGTGAAAAAAAAATGATAGGTTAATGATCTTGTTTTTGAGATATAAGTGATTGAAAATTTGTTGGGAAACTGAACTCGTCTGATTATTCATAGGATAAACATTAGCACAGCTTGATCATAAATGAATTTGGTAGAATAAAGAGAATTCATTGCAATTTTTACAGAATGCTCACAAAGATGTATAATATGAATTATGGAAAAAAAGAGGGTCAAGGGGCAAAAAATTATAATGCTTTTAAATGGATAAATCCCAAGGATTCCGAAAACCTGACAGAAATCCAAAAACATTAGGAGTGAACCTCCTTAAGTTGGAAAGGTGTTCCTGGTAATATAAATCAACAAAAATTTAGTATCATTTAATAGTCATTTGTATAAAATGACCTGTTTTTAGTTCACCTGTCTAAAGACAGTGTGAGCTTTTGACATCGCTTTGTATCCTTCATCTGTCAGTCATTTGTTGTAAACTTTAATTCAATGATGTTCTCTTCTAAAACCACTGGGTTATTTGGAACCAAATTAGTCACAATGGTCCATGTGTGGTCCCCCTGAAATAATATGTCCTGCAAGTCAGCACCTCATCCAACTTATTTCCCAAATGGACTATACACAAATGTACTTAAAGATCTTCTCCTCTGAAATACTTGGCAAACTGGAACCAAACTTGGTCACAATAGTCCCTAGTTGGTCCCCTTTAAAGAATGTGTTTGACATGTTCACATCACATCCAAGATGTCTGGCAGTGGGGGACATATTTTAATATTGGACCTTATGGGAAAACACCTCTTTCCTCACTTTTGCTTCCGTATTTGTTTGTCGATGTATCATATTAAACATCATTAAATGACTACTGGTATATGTATCAAAATTTCTATTTCTGTATGGCAAAATTGTCCCTGAAATTTATTAATTTTAGAAAATTTAAGTTAAAGATGAATAACACCATGTAATAAAGAGATTTTCTATCTTTTTGATGAACATTGTAAAATTATAAAACACAAATGATTCAGATTATAATATCTATTTTTGATGTATTTCCAGGGACAAACAGGACTACGACAATCTCACAAGACCTATACAACAGCAGTTACATTTAGATCTGATAGTGAAGACTTCAGTGATAATAGAGCCCTACCACCAATTAGTCAAAGACCTGCCGAATCCGACGATGAAGGCCCTAGTTCTTTGTATACACCATCAATCAGTGGGTCTGAAGATTTACAAGAACTACAGGTAACAAATCACTGATCATCTTATTACTAGGTGGTAAAAACAACAAAGTAACTGCCTGTTTAATAAAAAATAATGAAAAGTAGCCATATATTTATATTCTTTATTTTGAGAATAAAACAAATTAACTGAATTCAGTGAAACAAATTGCTTGGTGCCATTTCAAGTTGATGAGCCAGAAAGCATTTATGAAAATTTGTAAAGTGTTCCAAATCTTTTTACTCTGCATAATCTGCTTAAGGTACAATGTAATCATGGAAATAATTTGAAACATCAGTCGATTATCTCCCTTTACAAAGTTAGTTATAAATGGTTAAAGTGGAGATAATTTTAATTTAAATATCAAAAGAAAGTATGGATATTCTAATTAAAATTATCTCTACTTTGAACCATACAAAACTAACTTGGTACAGGGAGATAACAGATAGATATTTCCCATAGTTTTTATAATTAATCCTTTATAAATAACCTTATATTATCCACAAACTCCTTGGGCCAAGTTGTAGAGCAATATTGTAAGAACTGTCAAGAACCTTCATACATTGTTGTGTATATTTGTAGTTATTAAGTTATTTTGCAGAACAACTCTTATCAGACTATTAATGTTAAATAATATCTGTATATTTAAAGCGTGGACAGAGAAGAATGATGGATACCCCAGGATCGGAAACATCATCTGAAGTTCCCACGACTGTTCACCGAAAAATGGGAGAGGAGGACACAGAGGAAGAAACAGAATCCAGTTCAGGTGAACGTACTACTTCCTCCGAAAGACAGGATACCAGTTCTGGGAAATCAGAAGAAGAGGATCAGTTAGGGGAACTACCTATGTTTGTGAAGAAAGAGTTTACACAGACAAGTTCTCCAGAACCAATTACAACAACTGATCAGGTAATGTACCAAGTCATTGTGGAAAGATAATGCAATGGTATACTGTAAAATTTTGAATAGAAAATTTGTGTATTTGTATATTTCTAGAATTTATTGTAATTATAAAATTAAGAGGCTATCCATGCAGAAATTAGGCAGTTCCTATATTATGGTTGGCACATGGTGAATCTGTGCCCACTAAATTTTTGGTTCCATATTTCAAAGATAAGCTTACAAAAATGCCTGAACAATGAGGCAATTTTCCATATCTACCATGGATGCTTCAAAAAATGATTTGAAATTCATGGATAGAAAAGCAACTAAATTTTGTTCAAAGCAAGGAGTTATTTCCCTTTTTTAGTGCTTAATTTATTACTCCAAATGGTTGTTGTATATTAAAAACTAAACATAAATTTGAACATTGAAGATTATGTGTGATTGTTATTTGAAAATGCTAAAAATGTTTTACAAAATTTGTCATGAGCCAGCCACTGCCTGAATTTCCAATGCACATTTATTTTTTATTTCTTTTAAAGTATAATTTTTTGCTAAAAACAGTTAGAAATCAGTTTTTTCACATTTAAATGATTAATTAGCATGTTAGCATTGAAAGGTTATTTGCCAATGTTGTATTTGTAAAATATTTCACAACAAGACCAAGGGAGATAATTTAAAGGTATTAGGTGACTTGAAAATCTTCAATTTGTTTAAAAAAAAAACAATATAAATAGCAATATACAAATTTAGTCAAACGTTTTCAACTAGCTTTTACACATCTTCCAAATGTTTTGATTTAATCTGCACTGAAGAGACATAAGCTGTCAAAATGGGCATCTGCATTAATTGAATAGTCTCTTTGAAGGTTTAATCATGTGACTCAAACATGATATATGAACAAATAAAGGGATATGGATTAAATGTACAAGGGACATCTGCATTAATTGAATAGTCTGTTTGAAGGTTAATCATGTAACTCAAACATGCTATATGAACAAATAAAGGGATACAGAGTAAATGTACAAGGGACAAATAATTTATATTTATATGTTAAGATTAAGCAAATGGAACAATTCTTTCATTGTTGTTCTTCATCTTGAAGTCAACATGAAGCCTTTAACAAAGAGCAAAGACTCCTTCCTCATAGTAAATTCAGAATTGCCCCTAACACTGGTTTGAGTTTAATTCACTAGCTAAATGTTGAACAATGCTACATCCCTGTATCTTTGCATTTGGTTATGGATGGGGATCATCAACAAACAAGACATATCAGGCAAAGTACTGGTACAAACACTGTTATTCATTGCCTGACAAAGGGACCAATAGACAATACAGCATATAGGTGATCACAGGGCACTCATCGAGTTGATTGTAAGAAAACTTGACAAGTAAATTCGGAAGATGAGGGCTATTCCATTTAAAATTCCCACCGGCGTTTGGAACACCAGTGAATTTTTTGTCTGTTGGTGGTGGGTGAATTTCTATTGTATCCTAATAGTTTAATTATCTATTTTAATTTTTTTTTCTCTTGGTGGGGGTATATAAATAAGTGGCATTCCACCCCTGGTGGGAATTTTTCCTGGAATAGCCCTGACAAAAAACAAGGGTCAATAACTTCCATACCAGGTAAGATTATTTAAATATCTTAATGGTGTTTTGGAGAAAAAAATGTCCTCTTTTCATTCCACAATCACCAATTTACTGTAACAATAGAATGAACACAAAAAATTGCCCAGTGAATCACACGGGGTTGCTTCATTACGCGTAATGGGACCAAGTCATAACCCTCACAGGAACGGTAGTTGACTGAGGGTTTTTCTATCATAAATAACTGCCTATAACCACCTTTATGTGGATTGATTGTTTGAGAAAGTTATTGCAAGTAAAAGATAAGATGGATATTGACTTTTATTAATAGAAGGAGGAAGAGGAAGAAGAACAGAAAGCAGTAATAGAAACAAAGACAGAAGGGAAAACAGAGGTGGAAGATACAACAGAGGATAAACAGAAAACTGACCAGCCCACAGAAACAAGGGACAAAACTTTCCTAACAGAAGTATCAGGTGTTACTGCTAAAAGTCGGGTAACCATAGTAACACCAACAAGGGAAGATACAAGACAAGGTAATTTTACAAACCTGTTTTCGGGTTGTGTTTGCTGATATCTTTCTTCAGTAAATTTACCCTTCCTTTTTAAGTCACCTCAACGAAGTTGAAGGGGACTATTGGAGTACCCCCGGCGTCCTCATCCTCGTCCGCGTCCACGTCTTCGTCCGCGTCCACTTCTTCGTCGGCATCCGCATTTGGGTATATATCTTAGTAACTATGCAGTGTAGGGTCATCAAACTTTGCATGCAGGTGCATCTTGGGTTAACTCACAGCCTCCAAGAAAATTAGGTCTCTCTGACCTATATTTTCCGCTTGAGTGGCTTGCATTCAAATTTACATTTTAGTTCATATCTCAGTTACTTTACATAGCACAATAATTTAACTGTGCATGTGCATGCATCTATGATGGTAGGTCAGCATCCAGGCAAAATTAGGTCACTTTGACCTATATTTTCCGCTTGAGTGACTTACATTCGAGTTTACGTCTGAGTTCAGATCTCAGTCACTGTACATGGTAGGATCATCTAACCTTGCATGTGCACGCATCTTTGATGGTAGGTCAGCATCCAGGCAAAATTAGGTCACTTTGACCTATATTTTCTGTTTGAGTGACTTATATTGAAGTTTATGTCCGAGTTCAGATCTCAGTCACTGTACATGGTAAGATCATCTAACCTTGCATGTGCATGCATTTCTGATGGTAGGTCAGCATTCAGGCAAAATTATTTCACTTTGACCTATATTTTCTGCTTGAGTAACTTATATTCAAGTTTACGTCCGAGTTCAGATCTCAGTCACTGTACATGGTAGGATCATCTAACCTTGCATGTGCATGCATCTCTATTAGGTCACTTTGACTTATATTTTCCGCTTGAGTGACTAACAATCAAGTTTACGTCCGAGTTCAGATCTCAGTCACTGTACATGGTAGGATCATGTGCATGCATCTCTGATGGTAGGTCAGCATCCAGGCAAAATTAGGTCACTTTGACCTATATTTTCCGCTTGAGTGACTTACATTCAAGTTTACATTGGAGTTCAGATCTAGGTCACTGTATATGGTAGGATCATCTAACCTTGAATGTGCATGCATCTCTGATGGTAGGTCAGCATCCAGGCAAAATTAGGTCACTTTGACCTATATTTTCCGCTTGAGTGACTTACAATCAAGTTTACGTCTGAGTTCAGATCTAAGTCACTGTACATGGCAGGATCATCTAACCTTGCATGTGCATGCATCTTTGGCGGTAGGTCAGCATCCAGGCAAAATTAGATCACTTTGACCTATATTTTCCTGCATGATTGACTTACATTCAAGTTTATGTCCGAATTCAGGTCTCGGTTACTGTACATGGTAAGATCATCTAGCCGTTGTATACATGCATTAGGGATGGTAAATGAGCACCCTGGCCAAATTGGGTTTCTGTGTCCATGTGCCATAACAAGGCGAACTTTGTAATCGTTGATTACCTATGTTTTATTGAACAACATGAATTTTCAAACATAAATATTTTCTTTCCAGTTCTTTTGTGATAGCCTAGCAAAATTAAATCTTTTGATTGAAGTCTTGTAAGAATACCCACTCATTTGTTTGGTTAAATGAACTTCATCAAACTCTGCACAGTTGAAATCAATCAATTAAAAATTATAAATGAAATTCTTCTCTTACAAATTTAAGAGTAGATGGTAATATTATATAAAGACTGAAATGTTTATCTATCTTGTATGGTATTTAACCATTTGATTAAGGGGGACTTTTTATGATGTTAGTTCTCTTGAAAAGTAATATATAATAAAACAAATAAACTATTAAAAATGGGAAAAGAAATATGAATAAAATGAAACTTAATTGCCAAGTTCAATTTCTAATGGTATTTCAACTATGACTGAGATCATTGACCAATCAGTTTTAAAAAATGCTTATTCCTGTTTCAGAAACACTTCCAATCAATATTCTTTTCAACAACAATTCCTTGTTATTTAAATCTGCAACAGCCCAGGTGTGATTATTGAGTTTACCTTAATTTTGTCCATTAGTATGTGCTATAAGAATACATGTAAAATAGTCACAACTAAGCAGTTGCAGATTTAAATGACCAAGTCCTGCTATTTGTTAGCTGAGAAGAAAATTGGCAGCTGGTGTTTTTCAATTCTATAGGTAGAAAGAATTTCAAAAAACTGATGAAGGAATAGATATTGAACAATTAGCACAGTCCTAGTAAATCAATTATGAGTATAATTCATGAGAAATTTTTTGCCAACATGATTATAATTCATTGGAATCTTCCATTATAAATTAATTATTAAGACATGCAGACGTTAATATAGTTTAATAATTAAAACATGTATACATAAAGAATAATGAGATTTTATGTATTATAAAATAGTCCGACTTTACAAGAATAAAAAGTACAAACCAGGTAAAGTGTGATGTTTGTTATAACAGCTTCAGAATTAATGCTTAAGTGTTATCAACTCTAGTTTTACTCAATGGTTGTGGGAGTTGTGGGAGTTTGAGTTGATCAAAGATAATCACTTATATATTATATGACTTTCAGTTCCCAGCCAGCACCCCAAAATCTGCATCTATGTAACTATGGGTAGGGTCATGAAGCTTTGCGTGCAGGTGTTTCTGTTGTTGAAAAGATTGTCTAAGAAAATAAGAAATCTTTATGCATATACTTTCCACATGACTGGCTTTCACTTGAGTTTACATCCAAATTCATATCTTAGTTACAGTACATAAAAGGCATCGAGTCAAAAGTGTGTCATTTTAACCTGCAATTTGGCTTCTGACATGTTCACATTTATGAATGAATGAAAATCTCAGTTACTGTCAATGATAAGATCATGTAACCATCTGGCATACATGTTAAATTTGGACACATTGACTTACATTAAAGTTTATATCTGAGTTAAGAACTCAGTAACTGCATGTCTTCAATATAAAACAAGCTTTTTCTACACAAAAACTTATTTGCACGGGTACTTTTTTTCACGTTCCAGAGCCAACCGTGAAAATACTGTGGAAGTACTTTTAATCGTGGACATCAATTTTCGTGGTTTTCAGAAATATCACTATTTCGAGGGAACTTAAATTCGTGGTTTCCAATTGTATGCATTAAAACTCTAGGATAAAATGCATTTCGTTGGGAACTTAATTTCGTGTTTGAAGCGAACCACGAAATCCACGAAAATTGGAACCCCACGAACAATAGTACTTTCACAGTAGCCAAAATTAGTACACCATGAAAATTAATACGTTTACAGTACTTGTACATGTATATAAATCAGTAGTGTACAGGCATACAAATGTAATTAGTCTTATGCGCTGATCTGATTCAGACCCAACTTATCTTTGTCCTTATATATTTTGTGTACAGAAAAAGAAGCTAATATGCTAATTTTAAGGTCTGTTCGGCCCAACACATGGCATCCTACACATTAGTTATATGCCTTCATCACATGGGATGTACTGTGAAATTGAGAAGTAATTGTTTGATGTACTAACATGTTTATTTTTTAAAAAGCAAGCTTCTAACAGTGAAGAGAGAGACAAAAGAATTTATATTGATAAATAAGTTTCCATTTTTAGTTCGCCTCAATGAAGATGAGGGGCGCCTCAACGAAGTTGAGGGGGACTATTGGAGTACCCCCGGCATCCTCTTCTGCGTCCGTGTCTACGTCTATGTCTATGTCTATGTCTACGTCCGCATCAGCATTTAAGTATATATCTTGGTAACTATGAAGGGTAGGATCATCAAACTTTGTATACAGATGCATCTTGGGCTATCTCATAGCCTCCAAGAAAATTAGGTCTCTTTGACCTATATTTTCAGCTTGAATGACTTACATTCAAGTTTACGTCCGAGTTCAGATCTCAGTCACTATACATGCTAGGATCATGTAACGTTGCATATGCATGCATCTGTGATGGTAGGTCAGCATCCAGGCAAAATAAGGTCACTTTGACCGATATTTTCCGCTTGAACGACTTACATTCAAGTTTACGTCTGAGTTCAGATCTCAGTCACTGTACATGTAAGCATCATGAAAAAGAAAGGAAATGGGGTAAATGTCAAGGAGACAACATCCCATATCCAGGTTAAAACTTGCATATGCATGCCTCTCTGACAATGTGCCATAACGAGGCAAACTTTGTAATCGTTGATAACCTATGTTTTAATGTAGTGTAGGCTTTTTATGAAAAAAAAAACTACCACTGTAATCTTCCTCAATTTAAAATTATTAATTGTATATATCAATATTTCTTTCTTTTGAATTGGGCCAACTTTTTTTGCTGAATTTCAAAAATTATGCTGAAAACAAAAATGTTACACATAATTTAACCAAAGATGAATTCTTTGTCATTTGATTTACATACAATTTTGTTTTGTAATTAACTTGTCAAATGATATTGCAGTAACTTAAGTACATGTTAAAATTTATACATTGTATGTAGTTGCAGTACTATAATGACAAAATAAGAGCATTTGTCAAAATAAAGCAGTAAACTGAAGCTACAACATTATATATATATATATATAGTGACCATATAGATTAAATTGAAGGGATATCAAAATACTATACGAATGCTTAATTGGTCAGAGTAGCTTACTTTAAGCTTTAATATATATACAATAAATTACAGAGTTTCCCAATACATTGAATATAAGAACAACGAATGGTAAGAAAAAAGCATGACAAAATAGCATGTTAAGAAAAAGGTGATGATGATTCAAAGCTTAAGAAATTTTAGTGTTTTATTTTTTGTCAGTAAATACTAACATTGTGATACATAAAATGTACATGTACCTCAATTTTTTCAGTATTGCATGTAAAACACCCTTCATAACAATCAGCGAAATTCTCTGTGTAAAACTGATCCAATATTGTTAAGCCAATACACAATGATTATACTGAACATACCATTCTTGCTGTTCAGTATATTATCCATGTCATTCTGATCATTGTGTATTGGCTAAACTATAGGATTAGTTTTACACAGAGAATTACATGAGTTTAGGTAATTGCTATGAAGGGTGTGATGTGATAAATTGTAATGGTAAAGTCATATTGGTGTGTCTGATTAAATGCATGAACAGGTTTGATTGCAGACTCTTATAATCAAATTGCATGTTGGTATTAGAAAAAAATGATTGATATGTACAATACAGTTGGACTGAGATATCTCTGATTCTGACAGGTCAGATTTATAGCTGTTGGCTTTCAACTGCAACTGAAAGTTGGTCCCCCGCCAATATAAAAAAGCAACAATTGTATTTGATAACATTAGTACTTGGAACAAAATATCAGTAATTTACCCTTTAACTTGGACATAAAAAAGACTTTTTCTGTATATTAATACATTTTTTTAGTTTAATTGAAAAATTCCAGAACTTGACAGGTTTGATCACACCAATTTGTTTGATACTGATTTTTTTTCATAGCAATGTTAATTTTAATATCATTATGTACTGTGATGAAGCAAACATATATAGGGTCTGTAAGTCTCGTCCTACTTCCACTTTCAAAGTCCCGAATTCTAATATGAAATGCACTGAAACTATCATCCGACTTACAAACTTCACTTGACGTTACTAAGGAAATGCGTTACTTTGTTTAATTTCAGTCTAGGTGAAGGTTATAAAGTGTATGATTCTTGAAGGATAAAATATTCTGGTGAATCCCATGCTTAATTTGAGCTGTGAACCAAAAAATCAAACAATTTCTCATAGTACTACCTACGCAAATTGTACCCGGTAACAACTTTTCACATTTTCTGAGTTCATATGACAAGATTTACAGTGGCTATTATCATCAGTCTTTATTGAAATGCTTCTTATTTCTACCTATAGTTTCTTCCTATAGTGCTATGCTACCAATGTACCAAAATTTGTTACATGTTTAAGAATGAAAGTTGTGAAAGGATTCTAATTCAATAGGTTTTGTTTTACAATTATTTACCTGTTTATCCCCAACTGTCCATCTTATTTGATAAGTTTTAGGAAAATACCGATAGAAAAGTGTAAAAGTAGGTTATACATATGGTATTACAAATCAAGGAATGTAAGAATAAATGTGTTTTAAAATATTCATGATTTTTCTTGATAATGTATAAATACCTCGAGGTGTTTCACAACATGTTAAAATGAATGTGCGAGACCTTTTTCACAAACTTTATGTTTATTAGTTTATCTTTATTGCTGCTGTACTTAAGATGTAACATTGTTATTGTTTTACCCAGCATTCCTTAGAGAAGTAGAGGAAGAAGATCGTGATATAGTCCTGGAATACTGGCAGTCGGAACATCATAGATTTGAATATGGTGAACATTTTGATGTAATGATGGAATTAGATCCTTTATCATATCATCAGATGCCTCTAGCTGTACCAGGAAGTTTTCTGCGGAAATGTAAGTTTTACAGTAACACTCTTGTGGATCGATCCAGCCTTTTTAAAAAATGGGGTTCCAATATGTTCTTGAAAAAATGGTACATGTATTTCATTAAGTTTCTGAAAATAAGGGGTTCCAATTGACTTATTGTCAATTTTGGCCCAAAATCTGCACAATATTTCAAAATTTCCACAAAAACAGACCCTCCCCCCTTAGATCTGCCGATGTACAACCTTTATAGAAGCAAGATTTATGTTGAGTTTTTTTTCTTGTCATAAATTGGAAACTTGTACCTGTGGAAATATAGTTTGGTACAGTGGTGTTTACTTTCTTGAAAATATTGATGGAGGATGCAATTTCCCCTGGGACTTGAACAAAACTGTTTCTGTTTAAGAAATAATTCATAGACGCCGGTGGTTTGTTGGAGATTTACATATGGGTGGCCATTATTAATTTTTGTTAATATTTTAGCCAGAGCATAGCCTAAACAAAAATAATGGACATCATATGTAAATTGACTACAAACCACTGGCAACATGAATTATTTCAATTCTAGTATTACATTTAATGGTCTAGGTGTACCTATTGTGTACAAGACAACAACCATCAATTCAGTTGGTCGATATATTTTACTTATTATTTCAGATGATAAAGAATTTGAGAGTCTGCCTTGGAGAAAGAAAGAGAAACATGAAATAGATGTCTCTAATGTATATGTAGGTAGTCTTATTTGAAAAATAATTAAAAAAATTTGTGGCATAATTTTCTGACTTTTAAATGGAAATTGTTCAAAAAGTATAGAAGTGTAATACTCCGTTGTATTAAAAGCACTGTTTCTTTAGAATAGTGTTGTTTTCAGACATAAAATATAACAACTACATGTAGCCTGGATTATTCCTTAAAATTTGATATCTTATGTCTAGCATGGTTCATTAATACAGTAAAAAATCGTAATTTTTTGACAGTTTTCATTTTTTTTCTGTAATTTCAAATTTTTTTTTACTTAAAATTTGTTTATTAGAAAATTGAAGTTGAATGGTTAAGAAATAGATAAGTATTTCTTACTTGTTCCTTGTTTTCAGAAAAATTATTTATATTAAAAGTTTTTCATGATGGTAATTAATCCCTTTTCCTATTTGTTATAGAAAAGTGATTTAGACAAACTAGCTAAGAAAGTGTACAGGATGTATGACAAAGTCTACAATGCTACTATGTTATCTGTTAGACCTTCACAGATGGAGAATGAAAGGACAAAGACACAGTCATCAATATGTATGTAAACAATTCTAGTATTGGCCACAATTTAATTTTTAGTTTGCCTCAACGATATGAGGGGGACTATTGGAGTACCCCCCGCGTCCTCGTCCGTGTCTACGTCTACGTCCATGTCCGCATTGGGGCATATATCTCTGCGACTATGAAGGGTAGGGTCATCAAACTTTGTGTGCAGATGCATCTTGGGCTATCTCACAGCCTCCAAGAAAATTAGGTCTCTTTGACCTATATTTTCCGCTTGACTGGCTTACATTTAATTTTAGGTCCGAGTTGATATCTCAGTA
>MJUU01032385.1:33109-45241 GCA_002080025.1 Modiolus philippinarum
GCGGGAAAATTCAACATTGTTCGATTTCAATGAAATTTGGTTTCCAAATAGATATTGATGTAGCGACTTCAAAACCGGTATTGAAAAGTGTTCGTTGACCACCATTTTCAAAATGGCCGCCAAAAAAGGCAGGAAAATTCAACATGGTCCGATTTCAATGAAATTTGGTTTCCAAAAAGATATTGATGTCGCAACTTCAAAACTGATGATAAAAATTATTTGTTGACATTTTCAAAATGGCTGCCAAAAAAGGGGGGAAAATTCAACATTGTCAGATTTCAATAAAATACAGATAGAACTAACAAAGTTTTAGGGAATGAAGTTCAACTGTATAACTTACATGATAGCTTGATTGTGGCAACTGAAGGCCAGGTGAGCGATACAGGCTCCAGGGAGCCTCTGGTTTTTATTAATAGTTATGTTATTCTTTTGTTAATCACTGGTGGATTGCAGGTATGCACATAGTTTTTAACCGTCATGAACAAAAAATAAACATTGATAAAGAAGAAAAAGTTATTTTTTTAAATTTAATAAAACACCCAGTCAATCTGTTTGACATGTTGGCAATTACTTTTTCAGCAAGTAGTTGGAACAAATTAAAACCAAAGAGTCAGGAATATGCTGGTCTGAAATGGGAAAGAGTTAAAGTAAGTTGCCAAAACATAAGTTATCTCCCCTTTAGTTCATTGAATCATCACTTGCAGTTCTTCTGTAAAAATTAAGGAGTTTGGATTATGATTTTAATGTTTAAAAAAGTTAAGTTTAATGTAAAATTTACTGCATGCTTTGAAGCTTATACAATTTAATTTCCTTTTTTTGTTATTTAAATGCTGACAATTAAGGATAGTTTGTAAGAGATTTTTATAATTCCAATTGTTATTGAACACTTTATTGGTTAACATCATGAAAAAACAAAAGAGATTTTTCTGTCTTTTTTATAAGGCTATTTGTTTCTTAATCTATATCAAAGTTTTATACTGCAACCTCTTTATTTGCGAAAGCAAACTGCATTGACTATGTAAACATAAGTGATATACAGTCACTGACCATATCACACTTTGTCAATGACGTCAACAATATGTTTCTGAAGAAATTGTTCCATGACCTTGCAAGAATGCATGGATTCATCACAACCTAACCACGTCTGCTTCACTTTTGAAATCATCACTGTTACCAATTAATTGTACCTAAAATGTGTTTTGTTATAGCTGCAGTTTAAACACAATAACAGTACATTGACTTGACATAAACTCAATATGAGGATTCGGCTCAAAATGGTGAAAATGCTCGTCAAAGGCTAGCATTTTCCCGTGTTTCTAAGCTGCATCCTTATATTGCGTTTATGTCAAGTCAATGTACTGTTATTGTCTATATATAGTGCAGTATACAGTAAAGTCAAATACCAAGACTATTCTGTTTTTACTGAATATTTATTTTGGAATAAAAAGTGATAGAAGTTATTTTGGAGTTTAAAGAATGGCTTTAAGAAAATAAAACTTTACACTCATTCTGTGATCGAGTTGGTAGAATATACATTAATCACATTTTCTTTACTTTCAGACAGTTGTACACAATAATTTGACATCAAGGAGGGTAGAGGAAAGGGTTGATGCTACAAAGGTAATCATTTATACAGTCAAACTTCTATGGCTAGAATGTCAAACAGACTGATGAAAACAATTCAAAATAGGGGGTGTTTGAGTTATCACGGCCAAACTGTGTTTAAATTTGAACATAGGGTACTTAAAGGGTTTGATACATTTATGGTGTTTGAGTTATTACAGTTCTAGCCAAAGTTCAACTGTATTATTAATTATTATGAATTCGTTTATTTTTGTCTGTCATATTTCATATTCAACATTGTATTTAGTAACAATCACTTGAATCTGCTGCATTTCATCTTAATGTATCACAGAAGTTAAGAGTATATTGAATAAAGAAAGAGGCAACATAATCTCTGTTACAGTTTTTTGTAGGAATCATGAAAATCAACTTCTGATATATGCATTGAAATTTGTATTCTGTACCACCATTTCAATCTTGGCATGTCAGATTCCTATTTAATGAGACTCATAATATTTTTTGAAATACATAAACATATCATAAAATAATTTGTCATATCTTCCTCAGAAACCATAGAAAGCTATCCTTTTGATATTTAGCACAAAGCCTTAGCATTGGGGACTAAAGTAAGACTTCAATACGCCACCATTTGTTAAACAAACTTTTGGCATTAAAAAGGTGTTTGCAATTTGTACAGTCGGATTTACACTGAAAGTAAAGATGAATAGGGAAAAATAGAATCTTAAAACCTGCAGCATTTAACATGATGGCAAATTAAATAACTCATTTATGTGCTCCTTGGTTCAAGTAGTGATTTATTTTTAGGAAGGGGCATTCAATTCCGGCTAACAGGGATGGTTTTGTTGACCACACAGACTTAGGAGAAGCCAAATATGGCTATACAATAAAAGAATCATTATGGACAAGTCTTGACTATCATTTGTGGAAATCTGCTTTAAAGAGGAGGAAAATCTTCCCTGGGATATTAAATCTGGATAAGAAATGAATACGTTGAAGTGGGAAAGAAAAATATTGTTCTACTTCTTATTGACTGGAGAACTCATATTGGTGATACTTTATTTCTACCTAATTATATTTCACCACTTAGAATAGTTAAAATGTGTTAATACTAAATTTGCCCAAATATTTATTTCAGCATCAACTATTCTAAAGATGTAGCGATGTTACATTTCCACATCTTTATATTTCAGCATCTTGGTTTATTAAGATGTGGTGATGCCACTGTAGTTTATGCTTTAAAGGAGAGAATGAAATCTGATGAGGAACAGAGAGTTAGATATGAAGCTGCCAAATCACTTATTCTTGTTGGTATGTTATTTATTTATCTGTTAGATAAATATGTACAAGATATGTTGCTGAATGGAAGCCAGATATATAAGTTGTTTGACCAATTTATTAGATTTCAGTATTTATGTATTTAACACACAGCAAAATACAGGTAGAATTTGATATTTTCTCATACTTTTGTGTAATATCTATGTGCTCATTGAATATCATCAGATTTTGATGGGATAACTTCCATTGTACTTCTTGTACAAGAATTACTGTTTTCTTGATATTAAATTTAGGTGTAAAAAGAAAAGGGGAGGAAGGAGTTTTGCTCTATATATTGCAGTTTCCCTTTTTTAATTAAAAATCTGATACATTTTTTCTTCATTTTAACACAAAAGTTCTACAAAGAGATCTATAGACTTTAAAAGATTGAAGTTGTCAAAATCTTATATGTGAATTTAAAGTTCCTTTTTTTGATATCCCTTATGAAAATATAAAAATAAGCCTCAACTTAGCTCAACTGGAACTCAACTGTAGTCAAATTGATCCTCAACTTCCAGTTGAAAACAGCAAGTTGAGCTTGAAATCTCAACTCATTTGCATACTTGAGCAAGAGTTGAGATAGTGGAGCTTTCTATTTCAAGTAATTTGCATACTTGAGCCACAGTTGTGATAGCTGAGCTTTCTATTTCAAGTAATTTGCAAACTTGAGGTAGAGTTGAGATAGTTGAGCTTTCCATCTCAAGTAATTTGCATACTTGAGGAAGAGTTGAGGTAGAGTTGAGCAACTCAAGCTTGCAATCTATGTTAAAGGATGAGTGGCAATAAGACCCATATTTGGCCCAAAAAATCAAGTTGTTTAAAATAGTGTGATATTTATGGGAAATATTAACTATTACATCTGGCTACAAAGAAAACATATAATAATACGAATTCCTTTCATTTTGACGTTATTGTGACATCACAAGGAGCCGTCTTTTTGAAAGAAAATCAGAAAATCTGCAATTTTGAATGTTCTCAAAGCAAATTTTCTTTAAGTGAACATGGGGCACATGCAATCAACAACTTCAAACTTTCAGAAATGATGTATTTCACCATTTTACACATTTTGACTAAATATGAAGTTGTTATTCAGATGTGCCCATATTTTTCAAAGCACAAAAATGTGCAAAACACAGCAAATATCTATGAAATTCTGACTATTTCCAAAAATATAGCTTTTGAGTTAACTGATTATCATGAGAATCAAACTGATATGGAAAAAAGCTTTATCATTTTCATAAAGCCCTATATCTGTTCAATGTTGCAGGAACATAAGACGTCTGTTTGTATAGTTTTAGTTTCATGGTAAATCTTGGGCCAAAAATGGGTCTTACTGCCACTCATCCTTAGGACACTTGAGTGTGGTTGAGTTCCCAGCATGCAAACATTCAGACATGACATCATGGAAAATTTTAGATTTTTGGCTCCATTTTCATAGTTGAATCAGAGATGTAAAAGATGGAGGAGATTTCACAATTTGTTATGAAGAACTAGACATCATGTTGGTTTTAATATTCAGTTAAAGTATGACATGAAGTGAAGTAGAATTGCTTTACAACAAAACTTTGACCATGTGAAATACACTTGTCATTTTATGTGGAAATTAGGATTGACACATTTTCAGTTTTCCATTATCTTCAGCATGTAAGCACATGTATTAATTGTTATAAATAATTGTAGGAAACATTAAATTATTAAGTGCATATTTGCTTAATTTTATTTTATTATGATGATGTTCATTTCTTTTGAATAATGATAAAAAATTTCAGTATAAATTCCAAAACTTAATTTAAGTATCAATTGACACATCTGTCCAATTTGGAATTTGCTGAATAATAATATTTGCAAAATATAAGATTTAAGAATTATATCTTTGCTTAAATTGAAATGAATGATGTTTTTAGCAAGTAAGTAATTCCCGGTAGAACCGTTTGACAGCATATCAATTGAAAATTGAAACTCAACTTTTATTTTCATGAATATCAAAAAAATGGGTTATTGATAAATAAATTTAAGTGTTTGTTTTCAATGATTTGAAAAATAAATAGGTTAACATGGTCAAGGTCAAAGCAGTTGAGCATACTTGAGGGGTGGGTTGAGCAGACTTGAGAAACGGGTTGAGCAGACTTGAGGAATGGGTTGAGCATACCTTAGGTATTGGTTGAGAAGACTTGAGAAACAGGTTGAGCAGACTTGAGGAATGGATTGAGCAGACTTGAGGAACAGGTTGAGCAGACTTGAGAAACGGGTTGAGCAGACTTGAGGAACAGGTTGAGCAGACATGATGAGCAGACTTGAGAAATGGGTTGAACAGACTTGCGGAACAGGTTGAGCAGACTTGAGGAATTAGGTTGAGCAACAGTTGAGAATATTGTAGATGAGCCTCAACTAATTTGCATGTGAAAATCTCAAACAATATCTCAGTTCATCCTCAACTGAAAAAACTGGTTGAGCTTCCATTCAATTTTTTCGTGTAGGATACCCTCATTTAAAATAGCGTTGACATGCTGTTTGTATTATATGCACCTAGCAAAGCCTTTCATTTTGTTGGTTAATCATTTTTGGAATTGTCAGCAAAATCATTGACGTTGGTACATCATCTACCCAACTAACATTTGTTGATGTTATCTGCAAAATTACCTACATTTGTTGGTATGTCATCAGCCAAATCACCAACATTTGTTGATATGTAATCAGCCAAATCCCCAACATCTATTGATATGTCATCAGCCAAATCACCAACATTTGTTGATATGTCATCAGCCAAATCACCAACATTTGTTGATATGTAATCAGCCAAATCACCAACATTTGTTGGTATGTCATCAGCCAAATCACCTACATTTGTTGATATGTCATCAGCCAAATCACCAACATTTGTTGATATGTAATCAGCCAAATCACCAACATTTGTTGGTATGTCATCAACCAAATCACCAACATTTGTTGATATGTCATCAGCCAAATCACCAACATTTGTTGATATGTAATCAGCCAAATCACCAACATTTATTGGTATGTCATCAGCCAAATCACCAACATTTGTTGATATGTCATCAGCCAAATCACCAACATTTATTGGTATGTCATCAGCCAAATCACCAATATTTGTTGGTATGTCAACAGCAAATCACCAATATTTGTTAGTCTGACAGCTGCCAAATCTCTTACATTTGTCAGTATGTCATTAGCCAAATTAACAGCATTTGTTGGTATGTCATCAGTCAAATCTCCAGTATTTGTTGGTATATCATCATCAACATTTGTTGGTCTGTCATTAATTGATCAATCATGAGTATTCATATTTTTACAGGGTGGTGGGAAGAAGATGTATTACAAGTTATTCTGAAGTATTTAGTGATTGGTTAAATATATATATAATATTTTTACAGGATGGTGGGAAGAAGATGTATTACAAGTTATTTTAAAGTATTTAGTGATTGGTAACACAGACATCAGACTGGACCTCATTAGAACTATGATTGATGGTAAAAATGTACAGTATGTCAATAAGGTAAACAGAATAATCAGTTAGACCTTACCTGTAGATCAGTTAGACCTTACCTGTAGATCAGATTAAAAAAATTGCAGGTTTTATAATTTTGTGTGCCATATATGTAATTTTGTCTCATAGTTATATTGATCAGTTCTTGGAATTAGATGATGTAACAATTGTATAATAGTTGGAGGTGAATTTTTTCATTATTTTGATACATGTCATTGTATATCAAACAGGATAGTGATAATGACTAAGAAAGAGATAATTACTGAGCCTTTAATGAGGTCATTATCACTGCTGCAGTCAATACTGCTGCTGTCGGACAGGCAGTCAGGTAATTTCTTTGAGGAACCATATTTTCAAAAAAAAAATGTGTTGCAAAACTTTCGAAAGAAAGAAATACTGTATGTACATAGTAAATTACCATACATGCATGAATGGCAATTTTTAGTTTTAAATTAAGAAATTCAGAAAATATGCAAAATGACTATAAGAGTGGAGAAATCCAAAGGCCTCACAAATTCATCTGAAGCCAAAATTAAAATATTGTTTTTTTCCCCTTACCATACTGACCCTGAAAAAAATGGTCCTACTCAAATAATTTTATTTGACTTATCAGATTTTTTTTTACTCAAATTTGGATAAAGAATAGTAATTTCTAACCACTTTTTAGTAAATTTATTAAAAAAAACACCTTCCTACCTACATTTAGGTATGGTGAGGTAAGGGGAAACAAATATTTCTTTAATCATGGCCTGACCCTTACTTGGTAATTACAAAGCTATTCAACCACATCCACATAGTTTTGTCATGAAAGAGTCATGTCAGCTTTAACACATGAATCATGACCCCCTGTTATCAAATCTTTAACCATGATAAAATTATTATTATTATTTGTTTCAGACTATAACCACATTCCCAGAGTTAGTTAAAGTACTGAGTCATTACTGCTGTAATCCAGATCCTGATGATAATATTTCTTTTGAAGCTGCAGTATTGTTAGGAAGGTTATGTGTCTGTGATGAAAATGCTAAATTTAAACTGAAACAGGCATTAGAATATAGTGATGACACACATGTCAAATCCAAGGTAAATATTTCATTTTTTATGCCCCACCCACAAATGTTGAAGGGGCATATATTGTTACCCTTGTCTGTCCTTCTGTCCGTCCATACTTCCGTACATCTGGTTGAGTTTTGTATTTGAGGACATTTCTCAGATAACCATAAGAGGTAAAACAATAAAAGTAGGCCATTAGGTAGATATTTGATAGTACTACAGAGTTGACTAGGTAGTTTGACTCTTTGACCTACATTTCATGCTTTAGTGACTCTTGTTAAGATTTGTTTTAAAGTCTCAACAATTAGACATTATTTGACATTGATGTTTCATCAAATTAATTGCCTTGATGAGTATTAGCCAAATCATTGACAATTAGGTGGCTTTGACCTACATTTTATGCTTCAGTGACCTTGGTTAAGTTGTGCTTTAAAGTCCATTTCTCAACAACTACACTTTACAAGACAATGGTGTTTCATCAGATAAATTGCCTTGATGAGTACTACCCAAATAAGAGACAATTAGGTGACCTTGACCTACATTTTATGCTTCAGTGACTTTGGTTAAGTTTTTCGTTAAAGTCTATTTCTCAACTAATATGTATTGTAACATCATGATGATATTTCACTGTTCTAGTCATCTAAAGGAGATCTGCCCATCACTAACAATTGGGTGTCCATGACCTACTTTTTATGGTTGAATGACTTTCGTTGAATTTTGCTTTTTATCACAATTCAGTGACAGGGAGGCTGATTGTTCACAATAATCTTGTCTGGTCTCCTTAAAAAATTGTACCCTGTAGGTTAGCACATTATCATCATTGCTGGTGGTGAAAACATTGGACCCATTGAGAAAACGCTTTCAAAGTTCTACTCAAAGTTACACCCACAGTAAGAACCAAAGCTGATTGTCACGTCTGTATTATAGCCTTTTGATGGTTCTCTTTCATAAATGGTGTCTAGCAGCATTCAAGATGGCCATTGGCAAGGAGCAAAGTTATACACCAAGAAAAGTAGGAAAACATTCCAAGTTCTTCCTGAAACTGCATGGGCAATAAGAAACTAACATAATCACAACAGTCCTCTAAACCTTAAGTAGTCACCTAAAGTTGTATCTTACAGAGTTTTATACAATCCAAAATGGGTCTCTATTTGGGAAAATACACAATCCATAACAATCTCAAGGGTACTAAGTGAAACTTCTCTGGCTCCACTGTAACATTACACATATACAGAGACACATACATGATTACATGTACACAGACAGACAGACACACACTGGTATGGTGGTCTTTTTCAGAGGCAAAAATGATGAGGGAATACAGGCTCTATAGACCCTGGTGTTCATTTATTTATGGAAACGTGCAATATCTAAATTTGAAAATTTTGTTTTAAAACTATGGAGAATCTCCCTCATGCAAATCTCTGTCCTTAGCTGAGTTTGGCTTTCTATTTAGATGGTTTTAATTATTTGTTCTCCATCAGCCTTTGTACACCTTTCGATTTCTGAATTTCCTATGTTTTGATTTTATCTGCACTGATGAGACATTAGTTGTCCAAATGGCCATATGCAGAAAGTAAATTTACAGTAACTTCGGTATTTTGTTATTTACATGTATTACCACTTGGTTCATGCCACTGCTGTTTGACTGCTACTCCCCGCGGGTATTCACCAGCCCAATAGTCCAGTACTTCGGTGCTGGCCTGAAAACCAAATTTATGGAAATGTGCAATATCTAAGTTTGAAAATTTTGTTTTAAAACTAAGGAGTATCTCCCTCATGCAAAGCTCTGTCCTTAACTGAGTTTGGCTTTCTATTTAGATCCTTTTTGTTATTTTTTCTTCATCAGCCTTTGTACACCTTTTGCTTTATGGATTTGATTTTATCTGCACTGATGAGACATTAGTTGTTGAAATGGCTCAGTCAAGTGAGGATATATAAAAACAAATACAACTAGAAAAAACTGTGAGCAAAGCTAAAAAAATATATACCCCCCCATCCTCCCACAAAAAAAATCAAAGCAAAATTTTAAATAGATGGTGCACAATGGCAATGTGTACCGAACATTCTGTGGAAGTTTCATTGAATTTCAACACAGTGTAGGAGTTGTCATCGCCACAAAGTGTCTACCCCTAGGGCGGACAGAATAATAAAAAGAAAAAATAACAAATGGACACCATGATCACTATATACTGGGGGTATAAAGAAATAACAAATATCACTGGTGTTTTTATACGACCGCAAAAATTTTTGCAGTCGTATAATGATATGGTGCTGTAGTGGTTGTCTGTAGACACTTTTGTTTTTGGTCAATAACTTTAGTTTCAGTTGACCAATCCTTATGAAAGTTTAACACAATGTTCCTTGGCGCAAAAGGAAGGCTTGGCTTGGTTTTGGTCATTGTGGCCCCACCCGTTTTGAAAAAAAGGGGCCAAAAAGGGTTAAATTTGATGTTTTAACATATTTGACTGTAGAATCTTTATTATTTATTGGATTTTGATGGGGTTTCTGTCAGTATCTTCCTGAGGGAATTTCCAGTCAGTAGTATGCCAACGGATTTCATGTGGCATGTACCGTTCACGAGATAAATGGGGCCCAAAGGGGGCCAATTTCAAAAATTTAATTTTTAGTCCGATTTTGATGCAGTTTTTTGCAGTGGATTCCTTATGACAAATTAACATAATGCTGAACCATTAGATTTTTGATAGCTTGTTCCTTTTCCAAGCTATGAGGGGCCCAACGGGGCAAAAATTTAAAACATTCGGATTACCTAAAATTTTTATTTTTCATCCAATTTCAATGGGATTTTTTTTCTTTAGATTCCTCTCATTGTAGGCTTTAATTAGTATGTCGACAGATTTGGCATAGCTCTTACCGTTTCCGAGCTATTAGGGGTCAAAAGGGCCAAAATTGCAATTTTTAGAGGTATGTAAAATCTTTATTTTACATCAGATTTTGATGGGATTTTTCTTTGGATTCCTCTCAAAGTAAGATTTCAGCAGAAATATGTGAAGATTTTTATGGGATTTTTATCTTTGGATTGTTCTCATTTTAAGCTTTCAGTGATATGGCAGTATATTTATGTCGCCCCAGACGTAGTCGGGACGACATATTGTTCTTTGTCTGTTTCTTTGTTATTTTTCTTGATTATTATTATTCTTTCTTTCTTCCAATGATTTTTGTCCACGCATTTTCTCAAAGATGCTGGGACAGAACTCATTGATACTTGGCACAAAAATGGACCACTATGAGAAGATGTGCATGCACCACCAAAAATTTTCAGAATGGCACCGGTTGCCATGGAAACGGCAAAAAAGGCGGGAAAATCAAAGTGCTCAGAATTGAATGAAAAATTACAGAAAGGTTGCTTAGGACATGAGGGCAAGGTTTCCGATGTCCAAGACTTCAATATGGCACCGGTTGCCATGGAAACGGCAAAAAAGGCGGGAAAATCAAAGTGCTCAAAATTGGATGAAAATTTACAGAAAGGTTGCTTAGGACATGGGGGAACGGTTTCCGATGTCCAAGACTTCAATATGGCATCAGTTGCTATGGAAATGGCAAAAAGAGCGGGAAAATCAAAGTGTTCAGAATTGGATGAAAATTTACAGAAAGGTTGCTTCGGACATTGGGGAAACGTTTCTGATGTCCAAGACTTCAATATGGCACGGGTTGCAATGGAAACGACAAAAAAGGCGGGAAAATCAAAGTGCTCAGAATTGGATGATAAATTGATCTTCAACAAAAATTGATTTCTAGGTAGATTTTGATGCTGCAAACAAGCTGGAATCATCTAATTGGCTGTCAGGGGCGACATCAGCTATTGCTTGCAATTGCAAATCTAGTTTGCATTGCTCTTTGGTTTCCAAGCTATAATGGGTCAAAGGGGCCAAACTGCAATACTTCAAAATATGTGAAATCTTTATTTTTAATTGGATTTCAACCTGAGTTTTTTCTTTGGATTTCTCTTGATGGTAGTCAACAGAATTTCTTAGCTCTTACAATCTAGTAATAAGGGATTAAAAGAGCTAATTTTTATTTTCACTAGTTTGTGTCCAGTTAATTTCTGTGACAAGTTTCTTATTGTGTCCAGCAAATTACTGTGTCCACATTAATTTTAGTTTACACTTGTTCAAATTTCAGTGGTCGACATGCTGCGGTCGTATCATGCTGCGCTCCGCGTAGCCCTTTATTTTATTTTAGGGATGTCAACGAGTACTCGAATACTCGAGTATCGCTCGGAAGGTACGAGTATCGAGTACCTAATTAGTACTCGAATACTCGGCATTAAAACTGTCATTCTCTTTGTAAATACGGCTGTCTCCGTATTTCAGAGCATTGCGCTTTACAAAATAATAAACTCGTTACTGCCCCCTAGATAGAGACTATTAACCAACATATATTGAACATTTAAAGAAACGTTTAGTCAGTCTATGCTATTTAAAATTCAAAAGCAAATGATGTAGCTGAGCAGCCAGATTGTTACCTTGATGCATTTGCTACTTAATAGCGCTTTGGAATAAATCGGCTGTCTAATAACTGAAATGCCGAAAATGTACACTTTGTGATCAAATAATATTCTTTACTGAAAATTTATTTGATTAAAACCGCGTTGTCTCCAGATGTTTATATAAGCGTTAATTGTGATTTAAACAATTTAATTAACCAGACAAGCG
>MJUU01032385.1:79363-100087 GCA_002080025.1 Modiolus philippinarum
TGTGATGATCACATCTTCATTCATAATTTATAATTTTAAATGTATTAAAAGGAGAAAGATCACAAGCTTCACTAATGAAGAAATTATTCATGGAAGATATAGTGTTGTAATTTAACCAGAAGCTGGGCGTTTGTATTGGAATTTAACTCCAAATGTCAGCTAAGGGATGAACTTTAGATTATAAAAGCCCTGTCTACGGTTTGATGACAACAGCATACCGGCCATGAATTACCTCAATGCTGATATGGCAAGGACTGGAATTTTCTTTTCTGAAGCAACCTGAGAGATAATTGTTTTTCATCTCCATTCATGTCTTTTTCCATGATATTTTCAAACTAATGTAAGTTTGAAAATTCAAACTGAAAGCAAACCAACACAGATTATATACATTGTATGTATCTGAAAACACAATTGAGTTCAATTATTTCCCGCATAAACCAGGACAAACAAAATTGAAAATATTCTGATATATAATTTGGGCTTGTGATGTTGTTGTCATGTCTGTTTCAGAAATTATTGTATGTGTGGGTGTGTGTGTGTGTGATTGGGGGGGTTTCAAGAGCCCCTCTAATTAAAATTTGATGGGTTTTAGGTATATTGGAGACTTGAACTGAAGAGACATTTAGACAAGGGACAAATGAATAAAAATTTTATGCATAGTTGATCCTTTTAAAAAACCCCTTATACATTTATCAGGTATTACACTGGTTTATGATTTATAAGTTACATGTTAGAACTTAGATTTATTGTATATATAAGTAATATTTTAGTATTGTTGATAACAATCAGGAAGATTTATGAATTGTTTTTCCTTGTTTCATATGTTAATGAGACTGCGAAGGAGTTCCATAATAAAGAGTACACTTGACCTTGATATTGTCTGGTGCATTTATTTTCTGTATGTTCTCATTCTCCTGTATACTAAAGTACCGGTATGTCTTTATCCTGCATTGATATAGATTTAATAAGAAATTAATTTTTATCTATCCTTTAAGATTTTATCATTTTCTTTTCTATATATATAAATCACTTCAACTCAAATCTTCATATATAGGCTGTGGGACTTAAAGCTCGTTTGTTGAAGGCGTCATGGCAACTTCAAGATGAAGAACAACAATTAAAGCAATTATCCGTTACTTGGTTCTACCATGAATTCGTAGAGGCTTTGTGTCATATGCATTTGCTCCATATCCATTCATTGTTTATTAAACATTTTTTTGTTGATGAGGAGGGGATGGTTTTGAACGTAAATATTTCATTATTCAGGATTCAAGATAGAATTAATTGTACAATTTATGCAAATGCTTTGAATAATTTCCTTTTTTACTGTAAAACGTATTTACAATTTGCATGTAAAACTACTCTTGATATGTAATTATCATATATTTAGTTAGTATTACTCAGAAAGTGATGTCTATCCTATATCAACATTGACTTTAAACCCGTATCCCTGCATCGCTTACCCTATATAGCACCCCTGTTCGGAACATGATATTATAAATCAGAAAACCTTGGGAGACACTTGCTTTCAAAAGAAGCAGACGACAGCTGCAACTGTGAAGTTAGTACAAAAGGGATAGGGTTTATTGAACACATTCTAGTTAAAATATTGATGCTTGGTAAAATTATATTAAACCAAATATTAAAACTGTCAGACAAGTTTCGGTTAAAAAAAATCAGAAAAATGTTCATACAACAATCTCACAATATATGCTTATAATAGAGCAATTCTATTGTTTTTATATTTTGAAATCAAGCATACGATTAGAATATTTTATCGAGAGAGATAGAGAAAACTTAATATGATGAAGCTACAGTCATTTTGAATACAAAAAAAATAGTGTAGTTTTCAAATATAAAGTAGCAGTTTTTGGAAAATTATTTGCTCTCATTTACCAAATATTTCAAATAATGCAAATTCTCAATAAGCAGTAAAAACAGACATGTATATTAAGGAAAAGAGAAGTTTAACATGTAATGCAATTTGTTTCCATGTAAAAATCATAGATTTTTAATCACAAGAAATCTAGATTGAGTAAATAATCAAGAAAACAAGTTTAGATTACTTATATAAGCGATCAAATGTTTTCTTGTATGATTACTGATGCAAGTGATTTTTAAAAAATGTAGAAAATGGATTATCAAATTACATCAGAACTTTGTGCTTTTATCACTTTAAAAAGTGATTCTAAAATCGCTTGCTCAAGTAGTGCCTCTAACTGATAGTGTATTCAAAGATAGAAGTTTTACATCTTTTTACTACTGTTGTTGTCATTTATTACACCTTTAATAGCAAATGAAGAAACATACTTCAGTGCAGATATCAGGAATTTAAATATTTTTGTACTTTTATTTGCTAATTTAACCCCAGAACATTCAATAATATTGGAATTATACTGACTATAACCATACTGTTACACTCTAGGGGTCAGAGTGATATAGACTCATCCTCCTGATCCTCTTGTTTATAATTGCCTCTGTTTTTTTTTTCTTTATGTTGTATTATGATTTAAATAAACTTAGTAACTAATTGAAAATTTTATTGAAGTGGTCCTGTGGTGAATTTGGTTCACTGTCTTACATGTGTATCATTTAGAACCCAAGCTATGAGTATACAAAATTAAAGTTTTACTTATATTTTTGTTTATCTATTTTAAGTTTACCAATGTATGTTTATGTTTATATATTTTAAGTATTATATACTTTTATTATATATTGAAGCAATCTCCGAAACAGAGGTGCATAGCTCTTCCTTCGTCAGATTATCACCTCTGCCACACCGGAAGGAGAGAATTCTCAAAATGGCCGATTTTCATGACGTCACAGTGTGAAATACGTCAGGATGTATACGACGTCACTGTGAAAAGGGCATGGTAAATCCAATGTTGAGGACAAGGTGTGGCAGAGGTGATATCTGATGTAGGAAGAGCTATGCACCTCTGTTTCGGAGATTGATATTGAAGCTGCTGTGATATTTTGTGACCAGTGCATTTAAATGTTTATTTTTACAAACTGTATTTATAAAGAAAAAAAAACAGTATGTTTTTATGTTAATAAATATTTATAAAGTCTGTAAAGAGTGCCTATTTTATTTTTAATCATATAGGAAAAATCCCCATCTATTATTAGCTAATGCATCAAAATAATTTTTTGTTGATAGAAAAACTCAGCGATTTAATTCACACAATACCTATTATGTTCTAATTCGCCAAGCTCAAATGAACATAAAATATTTATCAAAAATACAAAACTCTCTCATGGGTGTAGCCACTTGCAGACGCTAAGTGCACCTTTTATTCATTTTTTATGCCCAGCGACGACAAGTCGGGGGCATATTGTTTTACCCCTGTCTGTCCGTCCGTCTGTCTGTAATTCCGTCTGTCTGTTGTCCCATCTCTGATAAGCTGTTATTCAGGATAACTCCTCCCACAATATTAATGCTACATTTATTTTACATTGCACAGTGATAAGGCATGGATTGAAGATGTCTATATTGTCATGGTTTAGATTTTGGCCAAAAATTGTGATTTTGAGGGGAAGTTGATCTTGGCAAATTTATCAAAATGTGTGTTCTGGAACTGCTATTCCGGACAACTCCTCCCACAATATTAATGCTACATTTATTTTACTTTGCATAGTGATTAGGCATGAATTGAAGATGTGCATATTGTCATAGTTTAGATTTTAGCCAAAAATTGCGATTTGGAGGGGTAGTTGAAATTGGCCATTTTATCAAAATGTGTGTTGTTTAACTGCTATTCCGGACAACTCCACCCACAATATGAATGCTTCATTTATTTTACTTAGCACAGTGATTAAACAGGGATTGAAGATGTGCATATTGTCATGGTTTAGATTTTGGCCACAAATTGTGATTTTGAAGGGTAGTTGAACTTGGCCATTTTATCAAAATGTGTGTTCTTGAACTGTTATTCTGGATAACTCCTCCCACAATATTAAAGCTACATTTATTTTACTTTGCACAGTGATTAGGCATGGATTGAAGATCTGCATATTGCCATAGTTCAGATTTTGACACAAATTGTGATTTTTAGGGATAGTTGAACTTGACCATTTTATTGAAATGTGTATTCTGGAACTGTTATTTCAATATTAAAGCCACAGTTTTATCAATCTTTAGAAATTCGATTTCCATGTTTTATATCCAACTGCGGGGGCATCATATGTGTCTTGCAGACACAAACTGAGTACCTAAATTTTATCCTTAACTTGATTGTAAACACATTGGGAAAAACTTGAATGATGTCAGCAGGGGCATTTACTCTCTAGTTTTTAAGGAGATTGATCTCCTTTGTGCCACTGGGCATTTACAAAGAAAGCACTACAATGTTTACTTGTCATATTGTTTCCACTGCAATGAAGATTTATGGCAATATCATTGATTAACAAAAAAAGATATATGATTTTGTACATCCTTTAATTTGGAGAAACTGAAAATATTGTTTATTTATGTTAAAATGTTAGGAACTTTTTCTGTAGCGTAGTAAAAATTTGTTCAACCGATTCGCCACCTTTGAATTGCTCAAGAATATAAACTGACCACTATTGGAAGGTCAATCCTATCTGTAGTGATGTTACACATAGTTATGTGACGCATTACTAGTTGTGAAGGTTACTCATGTGTACAGGTGAATTATATTCTGTACATTTTGTAATCAATACACTTTAGAATAAATATGTTAGGTCAGAAACAAAGTTTACAATAATTATAATTTAAAATTTCAGATTGTTAAATTCAAAATGCAAAGTTTTTTTGTTTTTTCTTCACATACATCTTGATATATCTAAATACACTTTTTCTGCATGTCTTAAATTTAATAAAGTTTGAATATAAAAAGTGCATTTTTTTAAACAAAAATTAGTGGACTATTAATTCCAAATTCAAACAGCCCTAATTGAACACTTGCCTTGAATGAATTTTAACTGTGTGAATGATCCTAATTGTTCATTAGTTTTTCAGTATCAGGCTTGATGCATTTCTCAGTAGAAGTATTGTTTGAATTGCACTTCAAAAACAATTAATGATGGAATAGTTTACATGGCACCTGTCAATATTAATTGTCAAACTATTACCTTCAAAATCAATCTCCTTTTCAGTGCAGGCTGCACTTTGATTTTTAGCTCACCTGACCCAAAGGGCCATGTGAGCTATTGTCATCACTTTGCATCCGTCGTCTGTCGTCCGTCCGTCAACAATTTCAAAAATCTTCTCCTCTGAAACTGCAGGGCCAAATGTAACCAAACTTGGCATGAATCATCACCAGCTTCTCAAAGTTATGTTCGATTAGTTGGCCGGTCAAAAAACATGGCCGCCATTGCTAAAAATAGAACATAGGGGTAAATTGTAGTTTTTGGCTAATAACTTGAAAACCATTACAGATATCAAAAATCTGACATGAGTAAAAATGATCAGCATGATGAGATCTACCCACTGTGCAATTTTGAAGAAAATCTGAAACCCATCTTGGAGTTATAGCCCTTTTTCCGTTAAATTTTCAAAATTTTTGCATTCTTTTTTTTTTATTTCAAAAGGTGTAACAGATAGAGGTCAAGTGTAAATTGCAAAAATGTTCAGCATATCAAGATCTACCCACCCTGAAATTTTGAAGAAAATCCATAAACCCTTGAAGGAGTTATTGCCCTTTTTTCACCGAATTTTTTAAATTTTCATATTTTTCATCTATTATTTCTAAAAATATAGAAGATGAAGGTTAAGTGTAAATTGATGAAATGTTTGCCATGCTGTGGCGACTTCAAAACTGATGTTGAAAATTGTTCCTTGACCGCCATTTTCAAAATGGCCGTCAAAAAACGCGGGAAAATTCAACATTGTCCGATTTCAATGAAAATTGGTTTTCAAATAGATCTTGATGTTGCGAGTTCAAAACCGATGTTGAAAATTGTGCCTTGACCGCCATTTTCAAAATGGTCACCAAAAAAGGCGGGAAAATTCAACATTGTCCAATTTCAATGAAATTTGGTTTCCAAGTAGATATTGATGTTGCGAGTTCAAAACAGATGTTGAAAATTGTTCGTTGATCGCCATTTTCAAAATGGCTGCCAAAAATGGGGGAAAATTCAACATAGTCCGATTTCAATGACATTTGGTTTCCAAATAGGTCTTGATGTCGCAACTACAAAACTGACGTTAAAAATTGTTCGTTGACCGCCATATTTAAAATGGCTACTAAAAAGGCGGGAAAATTCAACATTGTCCGATTTCAAAGAAATTTGATTTCCAAATAGCTATTGATGTTGCGACTTCAAAACCGATGTTGAAAATTGTTTGTTGACTGCCATTTACAAAATGACGTCTCGACTTCAAAACTGGTGTCGAAAGTGGTCCTTAGCAAGAACGTTTTTTAGCAAAATATCCCAACAAAGAAATATAATAAAACATGATCAGACTTTAAAAACAGTTCAAGATATTGGAGGTGTTCGACCTACAAAAGTTTGAGAAACTGAAGATCAACTGTATAACTTATATTGTTACCTTGATTGTGGCAACTGAAAACCAGGTGAGTGATACAGGCTCCTGGGAGCCTCTGTTTTTTTTTACAGACATTAAGTTATTGTCACAGTATAACATCCAACATCTTGTCCATGCGCTGCCTGTCAATTCACATTATTGCATTTGACTTCTCATCCAGTCCCATGCACTACCATTATCCATTGATGTCGTAATCGTGGTGTCACATTACGATATCTCGTCAGAGTCCAAGCACTTTTTCTTTCCATGGATGTTATTACCACAAAATCACAATTCAACTTCTCCTCCAACTCCAGATACCGTCATTCCTCTGAAAATAAATAATTGAAAAATTATTTATTTTGGAAAAAAGCATCTAAGCACTTTGACTGCAATGGATCGAATGACTTTACAGCTAATTCACTATCAGTGCATAACTCTTGACTACCCGTGCGTAACTTATACCCATAAATCTCCAATCAAACTGACCTTTTCTAAAATAAGCCTAGCATATGTAACACATAAACAACCAAATGATCGATTCTTGTACACTTTGAGAAATACATATATGCACCTGTGAATCTACATTTATCTTGGGGCAGTCAATTGGTTATCAATTATTTATTTAAGGGAGTTTGAGTGTTAGAAATTTTGTAATTAGAATTAAAATTCTGACCTTTTAATTTGTAGAACTTTGCTAATAGAGCATCATGAACAAACAATTTTGAAAATCCATGTTAGAATTTTTGAGATATAAGACTTCAAAATTTTGGAGGGAAACGATTCTGTCTAGAGTTTTCCATCATGTTCCATTAACTGTTTCTTTGCCTTAAAATATATGAAAATATAATTGGTAGTTGATAAAATTTTGCATATTGTCTATTTAATGCATATTAAAGTGACCTATGACCAAGAAAATATTATCTATGTGCAAAAAAAAATCACCCTGTTTGAGTGGATAAAACCAGAGGATATCGAATGCTTCTGAAATCTGACACTCATACTCCCTTAATTACCTGTACACCAGGGCAAATGGAACGAGAACACAATTATTTTTCCCCTATTTGTCTTTGTAAAAATAAACAAATGTAGAGACCAATTAAAAAAAATTCACCTGGGCAATCTTCAAGACATTTGGCATACTTACAGTACAACCTTAGTGTAAAAAATATACAAAAACTAGGAACTTTCATCGTTTCAGTTTCTTTTAAATTTCCCAGAACTGAGGGAACCCTCATCGGTAAAGATAGATGAGTTCGGAATATAGAAAATTTCACCTTTTTGCACTTGACCTAATCATTAATTGCAAATTGATTTAAAATTCAATACCTAATTTTAAATTTTCTATAATGTATGTTCTTTCATTTGAACCCATAAAACATACAAAATATGTAGTATAAAGCAGCGAAAACAGAATTAAGAGAAATACACTATTTTCTTAGGAACTATATTCGTACACAACGACTATCAAAGGGACCTAATTGTGTTCTCGTATCAAATCTTAGTATAGGACACTGTATTCAGTATATAAAGATATAACACAGCAATTCTACATCTAATCATAGTATTGTTCTCGCCGTACAAAAAAGAATAAATCTGTGTACAGTGGAGCACAGTTTAGTCTCCATTGGTATCCCTTTGTCTGCAGGAACACTTGTCCTCTGTATCTGAAATGTTTTGTCAATTAACAGGAAGCCCTCAAGAGCCGGTCTTTCTCAACATAGACCGTCTTTGTTAAATGATCTAAATTAAACTATAGTTCCAATTTGCCTGGTGGTCTCAGAGGACAAGACCTTTGAATGTGCATCAGTTGGGTCCAAGTTTGGTTCCCTTTTCTACAGGGGACCATCCCATGATTTTTGTTGCCAAATTTGGTTCCAATGGTTTAAGCAGTAACAGAGAAGAAGACCATTGAATCTATTTTTCTCTTAGGGTTCAATGTTAAAACTATGTTCCCCTCGACCGCAATCTTGGATATACTGCTGATCTGAAAACACCTTTTTAGGGAACCACGTAAACACTATTTTGGTCATATTAGTTTGCATCAAATTGGCTCAGCAGTTTCAGAGTAGAAGATCTTTGAATGTGTTTTCCATAGAGTCCAACGTTAAAACTATGTCCTTCCGGCGGACATCTTGGATATAGCGATTACACGAGAAACACCTTTTTTGAAGAGGACTACCTTAATACTATTGCGGCCAAGTTTTGATCCAACTGGCATGGCTGTTTCAAAGGAATGTCTTTTGCCATAGGGTCCAAGAAATAAAATCAGAATACTTATAAAGGTGTTATTGCCCTTTTTTTGTCATTTTTTGTAAGTTTGTACAGTTTGTCGTATATTTGAAAAGCGATTGAGATAGAGGTTAATTTAATGCAAAATGTTCAGTATGTCTAGGACAACACTTTATCTTTCATGATGAAAGTTGCAGACCTCATCGAAGATGGCCGCTAGTGGGAATAACAAAATACAGAAGTTACTGTTAATTTGTTTTCTGCATATGCGCATTTCGACAACCTACGTCTCATCTGTGCTGATAAAACCAAAACTTTGCCTAAAATTAGACCCCATAGGAAAACACATTCAAAGATCTTCTCCTCTGAGACTACCTAGCCAATGAGGATCATACTTGGTTACAATTTCTCTTAGTTGGTCCCTTTGAATAATGTGTTTGGCAAGTCTAAGACCCAATGGGAAACGCACATAAAGATCATCTCCTCCGACACATTGGGTGATAAAACACATAAGGTCTATTATATCATACTAGAAAATGAGTTCCTCTTTCATTCAGGTTAGTTGTGCTGTCTGTGCCAGTCTTAGACTAGCTTAAGAACCTATAGTTGTATCGCTTCTTTTTCATACATGAACAATAATTTAAATTGAACTGAAAGTCTTTCGATTGAATAAAGTGTTTATTCAAAAGGAAAATGCATCTTATTTGTTTCTTGTTACTTGTTGCAGGTATATTCCTCCTCTCGAAGGAGCACTCCTTATTGGACTTTATGATTTAAATAATTTACATGAGACTTACCATATAGTTACACCATCACCATCTTAGTGCATACAATATTTACATTACGACAAATGTCACTTCATTCTTTCTACTGCTTCTACTTCTATTGTTGTTATTTATCATATCAATGCACTTTTACCCATTGTTCGAGACTATTTTTAACATAGTTGTCTGCTTTGTATGTAAGCAGTTACATAATGTTCTTTTGATGTCTTCGATGTCCTTATGATTCACTTTTTAAGTCTGATATGATCTGAAATACTGTCCATTGAAGAATGCAGGATTAGCTGCACAACAAGTCCTTCTAATTTGACACTGTTGAATGCTCCTTTCTTAATATTTTCCATATAGCATTGTAACGTCAATAGGTGTTTCTCTCGAATTTCCTGTAGTTTGCAACAAGTCCGGGAAATGCTCTATAGTTTTCACTGAGTCATGACACAGATGACATGCAGATATCACATTCGATATGTTTACTAAATTTGCTTTCTTTGATTGTAACATGTAGGTATCTGTAAGCAGTCGTACCTTTATCTCATCTAAAACATTGTTTTGTATGGTTCTCCATATCTGATGTTTGGTACTTATTGGGTTTTACTGAATATTCAAATGTTTTAGTGTTGTTTTTGTTCAGCTTTCCTTCCTGCCTTTTGTTTTCCCAGAATTTTCCAATGTGTTCTCTGGCTGTCTTCTTCCAATTTTCTCTTGTAGGCGTATCATTGAACAGGGTTTCAATTATTGGTAGGTTATATTTTTTCAGTAGATGTTTCACTCTAATTATGTAACAGTTACCATTTGGTTTACACATTGCTAACTGTGATCTGGGATTTTAAATTCAACTGTGTTCTTATCTTTTAATAAGTTTCGAGAAAAAATGAGTACTAAGTCTATCGACTATGGCTTCTATTGGTTCTAATTCAATGATCGAGGCTATATGTTGCTATGTTGGATACTCGGTCAGGGAGTCCCTGTATATGTTAACATACTTTCAAATGTATCTTTTCTAGCTTTGATATATCCGTGGTGGTATATTACCTCAATTCTACATTATGCTCTAGGGATGACATGTTTTCCAAAATTTGTAAGCTACTATCGGGGACATGCCATTTTTGAATGGATTCCGGGTCCTAATAGTGAAAAAAGAGTTTTTCTTGCTGTTTTTAAATCGATCTTCAATGTTCATTCTGTTGTTTTCATTCCTGATTAAACCAAGATGTTTTGTTTCCTTAAATTTTGATATAGTTTCATTTCCTAAATGCACTTTTAAACCGGACTGCCTTTTTGTAAGAGCCACTAGATCAGATTTACAGCTTTCTTGCTAGTTTAGTTTGGTTCGTTGTTTGGATGTCTTATCCTTTCCTGTTTTTAAAACTGGAGTCAATATTCCTTCTTTGAACTTTTGCGGAACATTTAGTTCATCAAACATGTTGTTGACAATAAACAGTAAAAACTGAACCATTTCCTCTGGACTATTTCTCAAGTGTTCAGCTGAGATACCATTAGCATCAGGAGATTTTCCTGTTGTCATCTTTATCATTGTTTGTTCAAATTCTTCATTTGTCGCTTTTTCGATTCCATTCGGATTTTCTCTCTCTTTCTAATGTTTCTATGATTTCGTTTTGTATAATGGCAAGATTAAGTTTTTCGTTGTGAAAGTCCTCTCTATTTGAATTGTAAACAATTACGAAAAGTATTCATTCCAGCCAATTAAAATTTCTCCTGGGTTGTCCTTTTCTTGTTCGTTGAATACCATGACATCTGCCATAAATCTATTAGTACGGAGTTGTTTCTGTATCAATTAGTGGAAAAGTTAAGTACCTTTTGCGAGAACGTCATTATCTTTTCAATTAAGGTGATTCATTGTGAGACGAGATCTTTTCGTTTGGGCACTCTTTATTGTCGTTTTGCTTTTGTCATTTTTGCTTTTAATATTTGTGTCTTATCCATTTTCCAAGTAAAGAAGGCTTCTTTTGATTTCTTTGATGCATAGCTTATCTCTTTGTTCCAGACTCCATTTCAGGTTGTTTTTATTATTACCTCCTTCCTATAATTTGGTATCGCCATTTTTCCAGGCTGATGGAATATTTGTTCAATCCTATCAACTGCTTCTGTGGTTTCTATTTTTCTAATGTCTATTTCGTTGAGCTTTGTTCTAGTTGTTCCTCGATAAATTTCTTTATCGCACTTTCTTCAGTTTGGTCGTTTGATAGTCCTTTTTTCGGTCATTGCTTTCTATCTTTTTTTTCCATTAATTACTGCTAAGACAATGTATGGTCAGAGAAAGTAGTCTATCTATGAAGTTGAGATTTTGTTATGACTATAGAATGTTGGTCTCTATGGATATGTGTCAATTAGTTCTAGCTAATTCCTTTTTACAAATTGTCTCGGACATTTATCTCTTGGTCTATTGTCACTGTGTAATGATACATTTATATCTCCACAGATCAAGATCTTATGTTCTGGTTGGAATTTTTCAATAATTTCTTCCAATTGGCTTAGTGTATCTTTGTATTTGTCATCACAACTTTCACTTTTGTCAAACAAACTGGACTTTCTTTTAGAATAAAAGATAAAACATTAATCCTCTCATTTCCATCTCCATGGTATTTAACGGAATAGCCTAGATTTTTGTTCTAAAACACTAACACTGCAACTCCCCCAAATCCTCTTTTACACATTATATTTGCTGTATCTATATTATCATCAACTGCTTTGCTTCAACTTCATGAGCATTGCAAAAATGTTCTAAAATAACTCAGACGTCGCGCACGTTGTTGGTACCACCTTGCAAATTTCTTGTTGACAAATGGTTAATTGTTCAGTTAAAGAATAAAAAAATCACAAGAATATAAAATGTTATATATCAAAAGATTCGCAATTTCAAATAGTTTGTTTAAAAGAAACATATATTCTTTTTGAAACTAATGCAAAAATAGTGTACATGATTTTATATCACTTTAGCGTCATTTTTAACGGTGTAGACGCGTAACACATGTAAAAGGTACCACAGACATATTTAATCATTTTGATAATATTTTGAACTTGAAAGTCCCCAAATTTGACAGTGTGATAACGTAGAATCCAAGGAATTGATACATCATAAAATCATTGACGCCATTTTTCAACTTTTTAAGATAACTGCCTTTCTTCAAGCCGTATAGGTATGAAGACGCTACAAAAATGTGCACATCCCTTCACTCCAAGCAAACAGAAATACCGAAGAAAGTGTACATTTATGCAAAAATTAATATTGCAATTGTGGTCTAGTCGTTAGTTCTCGTTATTGTGTAATATACTTCCGATCGCTCTCAGTTGCTTTCAATATTTTTCCTAATAATGTTATTAAATCGAGATCACAAGAAAATGTCACAAAATGAAGTAGAGCGTTTTCAATTTATTTTCGCAAAACTGTATGCGAGGGCTATGGCGAAGTTGGATGTTAGTTGTTAAAATCTCTTGTATATTTATCAACGGTATATTTCCGCCAAAACATAACATGAATATCTAGTTATTTAGTTAGAAATTATTTCCACAATGCAGAATATTTGAATAGAGATTCTTAGGTCACACGTTTTCTTTGCGTCCGAACTCGTTTCATATGAAATTTGCATTACGGCATCGAAAATTTAAAGGAAGGAAAAAAAAAGTCTCCGTATTTTGAAGATGTGCATTTCATCTGGTTTTGAAAAAATGACTTTGTCTTGTAAATACCTCCATTTTTAAGCCAAAATTTCGAACTTTTTCGATTTCGCATGAAAATGTCACAAACCATGCGGAATGCAAAAACTTTACGTCGGACTGATGTCACCCCAAGTTTAAGAACTAATAAATTTTAAAATAAAGATTTTGAAAAGCATAGAATCATTCACATTATTAATGTGCATCTTGTTCCCTTCTGTTTACCTAGTATTCGATAATGTCGATATCTAAAAATCGACAAACTTATTACGAATTTTCGATTTCGAAATCAAATGTCACAAAAGAAGTAAGCGACGTCCAATGGCTCAAAATAACGTTTACGTCCTGGAAAAAACAACGCTTTACAATATATTGAAATACGACTTGTTTTTAAATAAAGTAAAAAAAAATCAGAGACAACTTTGTCATTAAAATACACACACAAACAAAAACAGAGGGGTAGGACAGCATAAAAGGGAAACCGGGAGAAAGGAAAGAGGGGACGGGATAAAGGGGACAGGAGAAGACAAAAAAGATTATATATTAGAAAGGAAAAATTAAACCATTTACAGCAATTTTATGTTTCTGACTGTTCAACACACAAACCAACAAATTTGTGGAGGTATAACATCCACCCCTTGAGTCCAGAGTACACCCAAAATTTTAGACAAAGTCTAGAGTCTATTTTTATTTTTTTAATCTTTATTGAAATTTGAAGTACAAGTCCATGGACTCAAGTGGTCAAGTCCACAGTACGCCCAAAATAAGGCTAAAGTCCCGAGTCTAAAAAAAGGGGGGTTATAACCTCATATATACTCTTGCTTGTTTTTATGTAATAACTTCATTTACCCGTAATTGAAAAGATTCAGAATCGTTTACTTGAAAGAGTTTTATGTTTAATTTAATGGTCATTATTGCTGATCGCATCGGTAGCACTTTGCAACGTATATCCTCAAAACATGGACCTTTATATTCGCCCAAAACTAGCGGGTTTCTTTTTCTCGCTAGCAAGGACCATACAAAAGTAATAAACCTTAGAACCTATCGAAAATTTTCTGCTATAAGGTATTGAGAATAACAAAGATACAGAAGGAAAGACATACAAACAAAAGTTGATAATAGGAGAAAAAGAATGACAGAAAGAAAGAAATATTAAAATGATTAAAAAGGAACCATGACGTCTTTACTTTATCAATACGATGTCACCGAAAACTTAAAAAATATATGGTTTTTGACGTTACGTTCGGTGGTACCAATATCGTGCGCGACGTCTCAATACCGAAATTACTGTGAATTCGCTTTCTGCATATGCGCATTTCGACAACTTATGTCTCTTCAGTACAGATAAAATCTAAACGTTTGGAAGACCATAAAACTGATAGAGAACAAATAACCAATATGATATAAATGAAAAGCCAAAATCAGCTAAGGACAGAGCTTTGCATGAGGGAGATACTCCTTAGTTTTCAACAAAATTTACACAAATTTAGATATTGTAAGGTTCCAAAAATAATCGGCTTTCGGGTCAGCACCGAAGTACTGACTACTGGGCTGGTGAATACCCTCGTGGACTAACAGTCCACCAGCAGTGGCATCGATCCAGTGGTAGGAAATAACTCAATACCGAAATAACTGTGAATTTGCTTCCTGCATATGCGCATTTCGACAACTTATGTCTCTTCAGTGCAGATAAAATCTAAACGTTTGGAAGACCATAAAATCAAAGATATTTAAAAACTGATAGAGAACAAATAACCAATATGATATACATGAAAAGCCAAAATCAGCTAAGGACAGAGCTTTGCATGAGGCAGATACTAATTTATGATAGCCAATGTTCTTCAGTGCACAATATATCACATCGCCTCAAAAATTGTCTTAGATATTTCATATTTTGAATATTTATGCTTCCTATAACGATTTTCTTTTGTGTTTGGCATTGTGGTTTGATGCCCGGTCGTGGCCTAAAAAAGAACTCACAGGTTTATCAATCTTACTTGGGCACGATTTCTCTGATCCATCTGTATGGTATTCCTGTATGTCGCCTTTGCTATTGGTACAGTTTTGTTGTCGTCTTTTGTCGTTTGTTTATCATAGTTTATTGAGTTTTTAGTAATTTCCCTTTGATTACTATGATTTGACTCCTTTGGTGGATGCATATTGTTTTGTTATGTAACTGGGTTGAGTACAGTACTTAGTTTGCATTTGCCGAGCTGGTACTACTGGTTGTGGTTTCATGATGAGATGGTGTCCTTGAAATATCGAGTTATTGTTCAGAGATATCCGATTTGGTACAGTATAGACAGGATTTTGCTGCCTATATATGATAGGTTGATGTTGTTGATAGTTTCCATTATACTGTGGTGGTGGAATAACTTATGGATTCCTGGTGCCATATGATAAACAGGAAAATGCTGATTTTGGTGTTCATGTGCACTACCTTGGTGAGCATGATGTGATGGTTGGTTTAGCCTTGCAGTTTGTTGTAGATTTTGACTGTTCTCAGTCATATAACATTCATTTGTGCACTCGGCTTGATTCATTCGTTGATTTTGTTTTACCTTATCTATAGGATTGTTGTTTTGTTTTTTTAGAACTGCTATTTCTATTTTCAGTTCTTAAATTTCGGTTTCGTGTTTTAACTTCATATCTTGTATGGCTAGTCTATGTTTGATTTCCAGGTTCAATGTTGACATCCTTGTCAATATATTTCCTCTAATTAACATTTGCATTTTCACTTTTAATTAGTTCAAGAATTGCAGATTGCTGAAAATTCTGTATTTCTTCATTTTGCTCGTGTGTTTTATCGCTTTTCCATTTAGTGTGGAGGAGATTTTTTTGTTTTCATATTCTCTATTTTGCTCTTCCAGGATTATTATTCTTGCCTTGCATGCTACTAATTGTTCATTCAATTCTAATGTCTCTTTCTTTTTCACTTTTGATCTTTTGTTGAGTTTGTGTTTCAGTATGGTCTGTTTATAAATAGTTTGTAGCCACAGAAGTGTTGGTTTTTTTTATCGAATTTAGCTTCGGATGTTGAATTTGCACTATTGCTTTGCACTTTGTCTTTAATTCAGTTTCATGATAAGAGAATTCCTTGGGTACAGTCTCAGACAAACTGCTGTTTTCTGGTTTGTCATAGTATAAAGGAGCAGAGTTTTTGGTCCTTGTATTTATTGAACATTCCATGTCATCATCATTGTCATGATCAAGGATTACGTATGCTCCTTCCTTGTCACTTTCTAATTCATGTAGGGTAAAACTAATGTTCATTCGATCTGGATCTAGAACTGTGCACAAAGAGCAGTAGAATTCCATATTTCTATCATCTATTTGTTGTTTGAATTGTACGTTTGTGAGTTTGGCACAATCTTTATGAATCCAAAAAGAGCACTGAATACATTCGATACTATCTTGATCTCCAACCTTATCGAACATATTGGACATATTACTTCTTGAACTGTATTATCTCTGTCATTTTGGTCATATTGAATCATAGGAAAGTTATTGTTATTCTTACTTTTTTTGTTCATTAGTAATTCCTTGTTCGTTATTAATGCCTTCATTATCGGAGTCTTGCTTTATTTTCACCAGTTTCATTTCCTTTTCCTTATCAGAGGTCTGTCTCATGTAAGACATCCGGGCTTATCCTCTGTTGTGGAAGTATGTTGATTGTCTAGGATTGTTTTATAAACCTTCATTATTTTGTCATTTAGATTTTTCACATGTAACATGTCGACTGTCTTGATAATGGTAGATAAGACCTTGCCAAGAAATTGATAGTAGTTGCGGCCATTTATGTCCATTGAACTTTGAGTATTGAACATATTTATTCTATATTGCTGTCGCCTTTCACCTCGTAATTTTATGGACAGGAATTCTTCCACAACTGCTTTTTCTATACTGTTCTTATATGTTTACTAGTCTTTATGAACTTCTCATATGATATATTTGGGTGTTGGCCATATAAATTATAAATGGCTTGTTTGTATACTTCATATGCTCCTGGGGTGAATTTTATAATTAGAGTGCCTCTTTTGAACTTGATGTCCACATCTTGATCTCTTTGAGTGGCCTCTATTTCCTGTATTAAAGCTTTTCTTTCATTAAGTTTATATTTTGTTGTTTGATTGTTCTTACTTTTTTTCTTGTGACATTTCTTGTTGTTTCCTCTGAACTATAGAGGTCGCTATTTTGGAACTGTCACGTCTGGTTTACCATTGAAAATGTTTAAAAATCTAAAATGTTCCGTTTAAAACTCGTAACCAGTAAAACGGTATTTAAGACCATTGGTACTACAAGTCTGCAATTCTGTATGTAGCGGATTATTTCATACACAGCGACATCGATTTACGCTTCTCGGAAGCCGCCCAACACCGAGAATCGTAGCATAACATAGGAAATGTTGCAAGCAACAGTTCCAATAAAACTAATTCATAACGGTAACATCGGTCGAACCAGACTGTAAAAGAAAATGTACCATACGAGCCTTGAATAGAACGAATTATAACTTTGTTATAACAATAATATATTATATGAAACTATATATTATGGAGATTCAAATATTAATTATGTATAATTATGTATATCATCTTATTTCTTTCAGCCGCTCAACAGCTTCTTTCATTCAGATAATTATGAAAAATTATGTACTTAGTTAAACACTTGCATTCATATTTTTATTCCGTTTTTATCACCCTTTGAGCTTTATGCTTAATCCGTGTAAGCTCTTTACGTAAGCAATTTTTAAAATTTCATTATAGTGTGCAGAAATGAAAAAAAATACCTGTATTTGACACGACATTAACAAGTAAACATGGGCACAAATGAAAGATATAATCGGCGCAAATGAAAGAAAAAATCGGCGCAAATGAAATGCAAAACGTCGACCGTACATAATTATACCAACAAAACCTGTAATGACTCCAGAGTCTTTACAAGATGTATTGGTACTAAACTGGTATACAGTTGAGTCTCCTAAGTCGGCGTATCTTATAAGTTGGCGCACCTGAAGAAAACTATTTCTGCTTCTATTGTTAGGTTGGTACATAAAAATTTGCTGTACTAACTCAAAGCCAGAAAGCGCTGATGGTGAATACATCTGTTTTGAGTCAGTGTTCCCCGGAACTTTAAAAGACAAAACGATGCAACAATCATTGTTAATAGATTATATTGCTGTTAGATGTTAAATGTAACTATTTAAGTTTTTTATTTTTGTTGAAATTATTTTTGTTTTATCATTGAACATTCCTACTTTCCACTAAAAAACCGATAGTGCAAATTGCTATTTATTTTGCATTCCCTATACATTTAGATTCACACCCTGCACCGACTTATAAGACATTTAAACATGGTGATTATAACGAAGGTAGGTCATTTTGATATTAAACTGAAGTTCCAATTTTTAATTCTGAATGATTTGAAAGTTGATTGATGCAAGCTTTGTAAGGTTCAGTACCATACTTCACAGTTTATAGCAAGATTAAACCAATATTTTCAAGGTATCTATTTTTTCAATCTCAACTTTTAAGCTCCAACTTTTATCTTGGAATTTTCAACTTTTGACATTTCAAAAATAAATGTAAAAATGAGGCATTAATACACACCGCTCTTATTTTCAGGTTTAACCAACATTTATTCTTTAAATGCATAGTACATGTCATTTACTTGTCTTACTTGTGTCAAATGAAAAAAAAAAATCGGTGCCAATAAAAAAAATTGGCGAAAATGAAAAAATCAACTCGGCGCAAATGAAAAATTCGAAATTAATAAAATCGGCGCAAATGTCATACGCCCGCCACGGTAGGATGAACTCGTTGGATTCACCACGTAAAGTGATGGATACAGCTGTGCAGATGACATTAATTTAACCTGTTTGTTCGAAATTTGGACTCCAAACTAAGAAAAGAAGTTCAAGCATGGAACTAAAAAAGTTGATCAGAAAGTTTAAGGTCGACTTGCTTAGTTTCATATTAGTAACGTTGGGCTGCTTTTATCAGAGCAGAACTAGTTCTCTAAGAACATAAGAATGGACATAACCAGTATTAATTACTTTATTTTGTTTTGTTTCCTTATTGAAATTAACGTATTCAAGTTTTCTAGGAAGATAAGAAGTGGTACTTTAGTTAGTTTAAACATAAAGACAGGGCAATGAAAAATGGATCTGGAGTGTCATGTTTTTTGTTTTGTTATAATATTCGTCGGAGTAATTTGTAATTACCATTCAAGTAAGTATTGTTTACTTTACTTATATTTGAAACGAACTTATCTAGATTTGGTTTTTATGTATTGCAAAATAAAAGAAGAGAGATGTCATTCAACATCGATAAATTCAGATGACAACCTGCGAGTTATTGCCATCTACACTTATGCAGGTGCCAAAACTGTGTAATCTTTCGAATTCTTGTAAAATGGCGTTCTTTAAACGATTCTCAAGAATTCATTTCTGGGCCGATTTTCATGACATTTACATTGATAAAAAAGAGCTTGCCGTGGAATTTTTAACTATAATTTAGATTAATTATGATCAGTAGTTTCCTAATTATCACAATTTAAACACAAGTAAAGAATGTGACTTCATAATTTACTATATATCAATTATAAACTTCAGTGCTGGCCCGAAAACCGATTTTAACCGGAAACTTGAAATATCTTTAAAAAAATTGTACTAAAACTAAGGAGTATCTCCCTCTTACATATACCTGCCCTTAGCTGATTTTGGTTTTTGATTAAGATCCTATTTGTAATTCGTTCTCTTTCAGTTTTAGGGACCAACCATTTAACCTGAAAAGGGGGGGGTATGTTTTTTTTTTCCTTTTTTTCTTCGCGCGAAAACATTTAATTATTTTTTTCACGTGTATCAACAAAATATTTTTTTCAAAATTAACATTACATTTTTAGGCAGAAAGCCTCCTCCAGAATTTTTTTTCCATCATTTAGGCAGCCAAAATATTTTTTTCACATAAAATCAGCTCCAAAATATTTGTTTAGAAAAAACCATAGCTCTCCCCCTTTAAAGTTAAATGGTCGGTCCCTTACATGCATTTTGATATATGGATTTTAAAATGTTTTGATTTAATCTGCACTGATAAGACATTAGTTGTCGAAATGGCCAAATGCAGAAATTAAATCCACAGTAACTTCGGTATTTTGTTATTATCTGTTAGTTTGACATATATTGCTGACATTACACATTTAAATTAACTTCGTTAAGCTTTTTTTTTTCACTAAATCGGTATCTGTAATGTGCATCTTATTTGAAATTTTAGCTGCAAAGGAGTTATTTTTATGTCAGTATGACTCAAAGGAAATACAATGTGATATTGGACAAAAGATTGAAATAGAAAGTATAAGACCACCAAGACCAACAAAAAAAGTATTCGTTGATCATTGTGAAGCACTAGATACACAGAAATGTAGGCAACAAGACTTCAATGAGATGATACACAAATGTAATGGCAACCAGAAATGTACCCTGGATGGTAGAGAATTTGCATCAAGTATTTGCCATGTATATCCGAGACATTTAAAAGTTTCCTACAACTG
>MJUU01032385.1:116323-139079 GCA_002080025.1 Modiolus philippinarum
AACAAAAAAAAAAAAAAAAAAAAAAAAAAAAAAAACTAGAGTTTAACACCACCGCAATTTTTGCACCTGCCCCAAGTTAGGTATATGTTGGACATTGGCTTCTTCTTGTCTACTTATAGAATTTTAGTTTCTTGATATTCGGATTATTTGATGTGTGTTGCCATTGATTTATTCACGTTTTGACATTTTGTGCCGTTTAGGGCTTGCTATATGTGTTAGGTTCCTCACTGTGTTAAAAGACCGTACGGTGACCCCTAGATGCTTTGGTTTTGATCGTTTTAACCTGGAGATAGGATGTTTCCTCCTTGACATTTAACCCTTTCTTTTTCATTAATATATTTGTTTATTTTAAGCGCAACAAATAAGAAACTTAAAATGATCTACTAAAGTAGCACAAACAATATGATCTTATTCTATTATTTTGTTTTGAATAAAAAGTAGATAATAGAAGAATATATCATTTAATATAACTTAGATATCCAGTTCTATACTTAAAACTTAAAGATGAACAAAAACACTTGATAAAGTAAAATATAACCGATGATATAAGTCTGCTTCTTAAATGTGCAATTTCATCTCAGCAAAGGCCATAAAAATTGATTTCATTCGGGACTGCATATTTCCATACAACCCTCCTTTTATGTTATCGAACTCGAAAGAGTTTTCTTTCTAAACAAAGAACAGTTTTACATTAATCAATGTCGTGATATAGATTATAGGAAAGTGTGTGGTCATATATTTCAGTATAACCAACTGTTTTATCCAGAAACTTTGCCAACAATAAATTTGTCTAATCATTGTGTTTTTGTTTGTACTTTGTAGGGAAAAATGATTACAGCTTTATTAGAGCAAATATATAATTTTGACAATATTTAGTACTATTATACAAATTTTCTACTACTTATCTAACAAAATAAACCATAGTAACCTATTTAGTTGGTTATTCTTGTACCATTGTACAGTAGCAAATTGGCTGTTTACTCAGCAAGAGTACATGCCTTGACAAGGTACATGTAAATCAAATGAAAGAAGGGCTTTTCAAGGCATTGACAATTTGCTTATTAAAAAGAAATGAACATTTTTACTTATCATAGCTTTTAATTTCAGATACAAAGAAAAACTTAATTCTACAAACGACAATACAAGAGAGGCGATTTCAGAAATGCATACTACTGAAACTGACAAACTTGCAACAACAGGAGCGGCAAGGGCAGATGGGGATAATTTCTCTACCATACAACACCAAGAAACTCATGCATAGGATGTAGCAATCCTATTGACTTATCCGTGAATAGTGAATACATGTTTTTTTACTTCAATTGCGTAGATGATTCAATAAGTGTCAGGCAGAATTTTGAAACATTTGCAAAGATCAATAAATGTTATTAAAAAAAGTAAAAATTTTGGCGTCACCAGCTATATCAGCTTACATGCTTACATCGAAAATGCAGAACTTTAAGTTGAAATGTGTAAGTAAAAGAAAATTATCATTTTTACCAATTTTTTTGTATTACAAATGATAAATTTATTTTAAATAAAGCTAGCCTTTGTACTGAGCTTTTTAAAATAAAGAACAAAAATTGGCAGGAGTGGGGTCTGACTTCATTTTCGAATAATTTCTCAAAATTCAAATTTAATTATTGATATCCCTGTAAAATATTTCTAAATGATTTTACAATACAAAAACCATAAGAGTTTTATATACAAAATCCTTAAAACAAATGTATAGCATAATTTTTGTGTTTTTGTATTTAATGAGATATGAACCTATTACTTGTGTTCTATGCATCTATCGTTAATGAAAAATATCCAATTAGCATTAAACATGAAATCACAATGGTTGTTATCAACCGTACTACCATACTTAAGCAGTAACTGTACATCATTTTAGTTTATGGTCTTCCAAACGTATAGATTTTATCGGTACTGAAGAGACATAAGTTGTCGAAATGCGCATATGCAGAAGTTAAATTCACAGTAACTTCGGTATTTAGTTATTTGAATGTCCAAGGGTGTCAATCATAGATTTCACGGTAAAAAATGCAGTTTACGCGTCGCCTGAAACGGATATTTTTGGCCGTCAAATCAAGATTTTCTGCCATAGACATTCAAATAATGTTCTGTTTTTGCAATTTTGTTTGAGTTTGATAAATACGTGTTTGAGTTTGCAAGGAACTAGACTAGACAGGGTCACCTACTTTGTCAGCGGCATGCACATAATTTACGGTCAGTTTTGACCAATCAATAAATCTGTTACATAAATGTTGCATTAAAATTTTATTTTGATTCTGGACTATTTGGGAAATAAAATAAGTTTATATTTCGTAATGCATACTAAACTCGTGATCCAGCAGCCAGATATCTAAAAAAATAACATCAAATGAAAATAATACTGATTCTAAGGAATGCAGTAAGTAAAAAAAGAAACAACCATTACTTTCCATGCAAAGCTCTTTATCATTAAACACTGATACCAATTTTACTTTTACCAATTAGAAACTTTCATGTTAAAACATAGGATCATGTGGCCTTTTCAGCCATTGCCATGATATAGCAGTTTCACACTGAATATTTTACCCCTTTCACTTAAAATTCCGAATTGGTGTGCGTTTTCTTTTTCTTTTCATTTTCATTTCAAAAATCATTTATAAATTCTCATTTAAAAATATTTATTTCAAATTAAATCTACCTATCACTTTAATATAATTCTTCAATACCTTCTAAATCCCTTCTCAAAATTGGTGGTCTTGAACTACGTCATTTTTTATATAGAAATTCCACCAAGAAGGGGGTCTTATGTTTGAAATATATATATGTTTTTGTCAGAGAACATAGATTTTTGAAACACAAGTCTGTAATTTTGAGATATATAGTTATCGTGTCTATTAGAAAATTGAAATATAATTTTTCACTTACGCTTCTCCTTCTGCAGACAAAGTATTATAAAAGTCTTTTTGTACTGTAGCAATATCTTCATTTTCAACAAAATGAAGTTTCTTTAACATAATAAAAATCAACTTTCGCATTTGTTTTTATTTGAAAGTATCAAATACCCACAAAAAATAAATGTGTTGCAGCCTATGATGGATTTTTTCACACATTGGAAATTTTAGTTATCCCCCTAAAAATGCCAGAAAAATTACTTTAAAAGGCAAAGATAAAATATCAAGAAGCAGGAAGACGTTGTTTTAGTACATGTTCCAAATAATCTGACATTCATTTTCAATAAAAAAAGCAATTGGTGACGGTAAACATTTAAGGTCTGTTACAATCCTTTGATTACGAACGTGGTTTTGGGTTATAAAAGTGGTTTGACTAAATGTCTTATAAACCACTTTTGTAATCCATCGTTCCTAAGATTTTTCTCAAAATAATTTTAATTCAAAAGTACAGGTTTTACTGTAAAATGTCACTTTCAGTAAATATCAACATAATTTTATGAAACTCTGTGAGTTGAAGGGGGATTACAAAAGTGGTTAACTATTTTTGTAAACCACTTTTGCAATCCTATCACTTTTGTAATCCCATGATTTTAAATGTTTCAAATGTTTAGTATTTTTAAAATACAGAACCACTGCAAATTCAAGTTAAGATCAACATTTTTTTTTTATTAAAATCTTTGAGTTGAATAAGGGATTACAAAAGTGGTTGTAACAAAAGCCATTTGTAATAGTTTCACGGGAGATAAAAGCTATCGGAGATTATTCAATGTTGTCCCGAAATATGACGCTAACAAATGTAGCGCAAGAAATTAATCTCTATTGTCTTGGAGAACTTGCAGTTATGCGAATTTTCTAAGGGTTACCAAGGGGTAATTTTTTTTAAAAGTCACATTTTTTATGTATTACTCGAAAACGAACTTGGTGAACGATATCACTCTTGATATATTTGAAAATCATATAAAACTATTTTAAGAAGTACACAATATCAAAATGTCAAGAAATAGTCGATATGAAAAGTCTCTGAAATATTGAAAAATTGAATGAGAATTGGGTCTTTTTACGCCAATTTGATGGAAATAGTTGCTATTTATTTACTGACTTCGGAGAATACAACATAATTTCTCTTCCCAAAAGACTAAATTTCTGTTAATCTTTGTCCTTAACATTATGATAATTATTGCGTTGAAAATAAGTTATTCCGCTTGAAATATAGAAGAATTTACTCCAAAAGGCCAAAATAAAAAATATCGAGAAGTAAGAAGTTGCTTATTGATCTGTCTGTCTAAATTAAATGTTTTTATCTTCTTTATCTTTCTAAGATAGTGATTACCTGCATTGGGGTTTATTTGTTTACTTATCATACTTTAAGGAAAATGAATAGAGAAACGGCAGGTTTGGGTACCCAAGTAGTAAGCAATGAAGGGATATGGAGTAAATAAACATGAGACAAAGTTATCTTACAGCCTCCGTGAGGCCTTCAACAATGAGCTTTTTTTTCAAGACGTCCCCTAGCACCGGTTTGAGCGAAATTCATTGCTAATTGTCGAGCAACGCTACATTCATGCTGTTAATTATCCATGAATGCAGGGATGTCAGCAAACATGTCAGAATATGATAAAAGCATTAAATATTCTTTTTAACAATATTTTTGTTCGTTTCGGTGATACAGTCTATCGGCAAAAAATAGGTATTCCTATAGGTACCAACTGTGCACCTCTCATAGCAGAATTCTTTCTTTATTGCTACGAGACACAATTCATGGCAAAAATTCAAAAAGACCCTTCTAAACAGCATTTAGTGGATAAATTTAACAACACATATAGATATTTGGACGATTTACAGATGAAATTTATCCTGCAGAACTTACTTTAAATAGATCCAATAGCAGCAGTGATTATACAAATGTACTCCTTTTCTTGATCTTGATATTTCAAAAAATCAAGGAAAGTTATACACTAAGGTTTATGATAAAAGAGATGATTTCTCCTTCCCTATAGTCAATTTTCCCCATCTCGACGGCGATGTTCCGTTAGCCCCTTCTTACGGGTTCTACATTTCACAACTTGTTCAATATGCACGAGTATGTAGTGATGTTTCTGACTTCAACGACCGAAATCTTTGTCTCAATGAAAAACTTCTGCATCAAGGGTTTAGATATCATAAATTGATTAAAACATTCTCTAAATTTTATCATAGATACATTGACATATTAAGAAAATTTGGTTCTACATGCAGGCTCTTATACCTCAGGGCATTTTACATCAAAATTTCTATGGCAATATCATTTACAAAGCGCATAAATTCAAAAATTGTCCTTCCAAAGTTATTAATCCGTTGAACAAACTTATTCATAAAGAATATAAATACAGCATTGTTGTTAAATCTTTACTTCTGGTTTTTGTTGGCAAAAATATTGATCATCTCCTAAATGCTTCACACCATAACTAAATTTAAACAATTTTTCATATTGGCAGTATTTGGCATTGCACAATATCATGTTCTTCTTTCATAATTGATGATGTTGTTATACCAAATCTATTTAAAAGTCATATGTAAGAAGGCTTGATATCATAGTCAACGGAAATTATGTTCTTAGCTAGCTGTCAGTAACTGCGAGCATTTGTACCTGTGTGTATTGTCTTCATGTTTTATGTACTTCATTGTAAGGGTACTCGTCTTGATAAGTTGGACTTTTTTCTAGTTTGATTTTTACTGTGAGTCTTTTTGTGTATTTATTTTTTAGCCATTCACCACACATAATGGGAGGGTTTGGATCCAAGAAAACGAGTTTAACCTCATCGCAATTTTTGCGTCTGTCCCAAGTCAGGAATATGTTGGTCATTTGCTTGTCCTTGTCTTATTATAAAATTTTAGTTTCTTGATATTTGGGTTATTTGATGTGGATTGTTTCCAATGATTTATTCACTTTTTTACCTTTTTGGGGCCATTTCGGGCTTGCATTATGGTGTGAGGTTCCTCACTGTGTTGAAGACCGTACGGTGACCCTAGATGCTTTGTTTTGGGTCGTTTAACCTGGATATGGGATGTTATCTCCTTGACATTTACACATTTCCTTTCTTTTTCATATAAAATTAACTGGAAAAGCGTTTTACAATTGCTGTAATCCTTTGCCGACAAAAGGGCCAAAGGAATACAATCACAACACTCAAACAACCACAGTGCACCCATCGAGTCAAAAGTAAGAAAGCTCGGCATATAAACCATGAATGTCGGTAATAAACAAGTGGTTAGAATAACAATTTGATGTAACAAAAATACAAATGCCGAAATTTGGAAGTATATAAAGTGCATCCATGTGAGAAATTTTCTCGAGCACATGTAAACCATAGATGAAATGTATGTAGAGCATACATCTCTCGCACAGGGTATTACGGACTCCACAGTACAAATACATCGTAAAACGAAGCTTTTACTGTTGTTGTCTTCTTCAAGTCACCATAAACTGGTTTAACCCTCCAGGTAGCTTTTGCTACCACCGGTACCTAGTCCGACTATTGAGCTCCTATAGTTATTTACGTTTGTCTTTTGTCTTTCGTTTGATTTTTCTGTTTTTCTTTGTGGGTTGTGGTCTGTGGTTGTATTTTTTGTTATATTTTGTCTTTAATTCTTGAAACTGAATTATTGTATTTTGCTGAGAAAAGCAATTAACATTTATTTTATCAAATATCAGAATTCCTCATCATAAGAGAACAAATAGACATCTTTTCTACTATCATCCATAAAATCTATATCCAGTCAATAACATTTTTCTTGTAAATGCATAAAAATTCTCACATTTAAAGTAAATTCGGATTATGTATTTCCAAATGTTTTGAAGAGAAATAAGTTGTCGAAATGCGCATATACAGAAAATAAATTCACAGTAACTTCGATAAATTGTCATACAAAAAAGTTATTAAATATTAAGTAGATTAGAAAATCATAAGGTGACATATGGTGCTACAATCTTAACAATTGAAAAAAAATACACGTTGAAGGCGGGATAAATGGCACATTAATAGGGACATAAATAAATTGGAGCTTCTCTATCAGTCCATCTTGTGAAAACTTTGATAGACTTTCTCAACATTAGATGGGTTTGATGAAAATATTGCTCAACAACAAGAACTCTGCAGAATTACCAGTTGACACAACGTTAAAACATCAGTGCGATATTTGCGTTCCAAGCCAGCTGTTAAATCTTAAGAAGAAAAATGTTTGCAGAATGTAACAATTTGTATTTGAAGGGCAACATTATGTGATATAAATCAGATTCAAACATTATCCACACATTTATTATGGTGAACTGTAAAAAATGAAGTGAATATGAGATGAATCTTATTTGATAAAATTCTTTTCAACATCTTTATTCAGTCAAATTTTCACCATTAACATATACTTTTGGTCATAAATATAGAATATATCTTGTTGAGAATGCCTGCGATATTGAAGGACTGTTTGTTTTCAAAAATTCAAAATATCCTTTAAAAATCGCTGAAATTATCATTTAAATCATTCTTGTACACGATGGTAATCGAAAATTGCATTTTTGGGGGAAATATTTGTACACACAATATTTGATTTGAAAAATGCCCTATTTTCACAAACAGTGGGTTTCAGAACGGGTTAAGGGAGTGGTCTGACAGATTCGAAGACTTTAGTACCTCAGTTAGAAAACAATGTTTTAAGCAAAATATTATACTTTCATCCACACACTTTTGTGCATAATGCGTCCAAGCTTCATTTTGACTCAGAAAATACGAATATTCTATATTTACGACTAAGGATATACATCTTTATTCCCAGTAAACCAATTACATATTAGGTAAAGAGAAGTTAACAAATGACAAATATAAATATATCACAACACAGCTAAAAACAATATATACAAAGATCAGCCCGGATTGCATATACCCTTTTCTATCAATGTAACAAGTTAACATAATTTGTAAAGCTCATTTCTATTTTTGAAGACATTATATTTCCAAATTTCAATACATTGGTATGTTAATTATAACATTTAGCCGTTATAAAATTCAATGGAACTCGTCTCCAGGCTGAATTGCATTACAAAGATTGCAGATACGATTGTTCTCATCTATATTATTCCATCTGCCTTGTTCTATTGGTAAATTATTATTCGTTGTTCTGAATCTACAAAAATCAATACACTGCCATATGCAGAAATAAAAATTTTACGGTAATTTTGGTATTTTTGTATTTGTTACCACTGGGCCGATGCCACTGCTGGTGGACTGTTAGTCCCGAGGGTATTCACCAACTCAGTAGCCAGTGCCTCGGTGCTAGTCCGAAAAACGATTGTTTTTAGAAAACTGCAATATCTAAATTTAAGGAAATTTTAATTAAAACTAAGAAGTTTCTCCCTCTTGCATAACCCTGTGCTTAGCTGACTTTGGATTATCTGTTTAGATTCCTTTTGGTAATTTGTTCCCCATCAGATTTCAGACATATTTTGGTTTATTGATTTCCAAATGATTTGATTTTATCTGCACTGAAGAGACATAAGTTGTCGAAATGGCCATTTGTAGAAAGAAAGTTTACAGTTACAGATTTTTGGTATTTGGAAATCGAGAATACCAAAGTATTTTTCCATTTCAAAAGAAATTAAAAAAATTACAAAAACAGGATAACAACAAACACCTACAATGGCCAGGAACTACAATCACATGCCACAATTTACAAGCAAACTGCACCAAAAATAAAACAATAATGGAAACAAGAGACAAACATAAATAACGATAGGAAGTCCTTTTTTGGTTTTTCCAGTATAGAGTGCCAATTTTTGTTTGAATTGGTTTGAATTTGAACTTCACTTAGCCACGGAAAAGCAGCATTGACAAAGGCATGCATTTTGTAACTTAACCTGTAGATAATTCAAGATAATTTCGTTTCTTTCCCACACACAAATTTGGTTCAAAAGGAAATCATCCTTATTTTGACATCAATTTAAATTGGGTACCATCAAAGTCCTCCATATATCATGTAAGAGGGAGTAGATGTTTTTGGATTTAGCAGTAGTTTACAGAATTTACAAGTTTACAAAAAGTGCACTGCCTCAATCCTATCATATTCACCTAATCCCCATATTTCACATCCGCATAATAATACAGGTTTTACCATTTTATCGAATAGATCTTATTGCAATTCCACTGGTAAATTATGAATTCTCCCCAATTTCAAAACTTCATTCATGGGTCTTTTTGCTTTTTCGACATATGCTTGCATTTATTTCTTAAAAGTGCCATTTCTTGAACAAAATTACATCAAGATAATAAAATTCATTTACAATTTTTAATTGCTTTCCCTTTAGGAAGAGCTTTAAATTACGGGGAGATTGGCCCAAAGTAAAAAATAATAATTTTGGTTTTATCTATATTTACTCTAAACTTCCAGATATCGGTGTAATCTGAAAAAAAATCTTAAAGCTCTTGTAACCCAGAAGCAGATTCTGACATTAAGATGTATCATCGGCATACACAATGCAAAATAATTGTAGGAAATTTCTAATTTTTCTTTTATTTCGTTTGAGGCAGTTTCAATTCCTTTCAAGTTACAATTCTGTAAAAAATTGTCCAAGTCATGTAAATACAATGAAGAGAGAAAAGGGATAGATTTTCGACTTGTCTAACATTAATGTGCACGGTCAAGCGGTTTGTAAGAAACTGTCCATCGGAATAAATGAGATAACTTTTAAAATTACAAATTATCATTGATACTGTTTTTAATCAAAGCTCCAAAGGAGCTGAACTCGAAAGCCCTGAAAAACTACACACGACAAAGAACTGATGTATAGAAAATAAATATTAATATTTCTATGGTTTTTTTTTTAGGAAATTAGAGAACTGACTGGATAAACGCAAACAAAACGCACAATTTTTATAGGTTATGAAAATAATCGAAAGGGATATTCGTATGTATCTCTAATTCACTTTCTAATCAATAGCCAATACGGGTAAGTCAACAAATACTGAAACGGGGATTCCAAATCGTTGCTTTCGTCGGCCCACGGTATTTATGACAAATAACTGCACGACAGATTGAATTTGATAGAGAAAGGGACATGAATACTGTGAATATTTATATACTGTAGGTACTCAAAAGAAAAGACTGAATGTTCGAATTCAATTGATATAACGGTGCAAAAAGATAGTTTTCTACATCAATAATATGAAATTAAACTTTTAATCACTATCAATTTCAAGTTAGGCTAAATTGACATCATTAAATAATTACACTTTAGCCACTTCCGGTATTATTTTATTCGTACTAAGAGCTAAGGGAAAAATAGTTCAAAATTATTTGGAGTTAGGACGCTTTGACCACTAATTAAAATTTACTACGACGAAAATTCAAGAAAACTGCAAAACAGGTGAAAGTTATAATTACCGTGCATTTACGTGCATTCATCAATGTATATGAAACTTTGCAGTTAAAAAGTATATGTTGTAATTTAAATACGACACCTAACGTGCGTCTTCATGCACCATAGGAAAAATGAAAGGATATGAAGTAAATGTACATGTGAAAAAAGCACACAATACATAGAAAACTCCAGTTTATCAAGGACAGGGCTTTTATTCCTGTCTACTTCTGTCTTAATGCACCATGTATTCATTATGAATTTGTGCAATGAAAATTGACAAAATTTGCTAACAAAATTCTTCGTTAATACTGTTATTATAATCAATTTTATAAAGCACCACCGTCACCATTCGACTCACGAAAACGTATTTTGAAAGCAAATTACGAACTATAATTGATCGAAAGTTGGAACTGGTCGTTTACAGCCTTGTCCTTCTCAAGCGATCACGTGACATCTCTTATGGTTTTAATGACTCTTCAGCCACGTCTTGGCTTTCGAGTTAAAAATATCATTACAACGGGCAACGATATTATATCGAAGTATAGAAAGAGTCCGTCTTTTCATATGTTTTTGTAAATTACAAGAAGTTTCATTATAGCGGGTATCGATATTCTATCGAATGTAGGCAGATATTAAAGGCAGATGTCAAGGAGACAACATCCTAACTCCATGGTTAAACGACGCAAAACAATGCATCTAGGGGTCTTCAACACATTGAGGAACCTCACATCATATATCAAGCTTTAAATAGCCCCAAAAATAAAAAAAAATGAATAAATCTATAGAAACAATCCACATCCAATAACCTGAATATGAAGAAACTAAAATTTTATAAGAAGACAAGGCAAAGCCAATGACCAACATATCCCTGACTTGGGACATTCTTGAGTCCCTTTTGTCATATGTTTTAGATAAATTACAGGAAGTTTTATCATTGCGGGCATCGATATTATATCGAATATGGAAAAAAATCCCTTTGCCATATGTTTAGTCAAATACCAACATGTTCAAGTATATCGGGCATTGTTTTTATATCGAATAAAGAAGAAGTGCCTTTTTGTCATTTGTAAAAGTCAAATAACAGAAAGTTTCATTATTGAAGGCATTGATATTATACAGAATATATACTTATCAACAAAAGAAACGATAGACGGATTATATCAAGATTACTTTCTGAAAAAAATAGCTCCTTTATTAAATGTATTTTTCCGAAGTAAGAAGTAACATTATGTCCAAAAATGTCGCTTAGAATTCTTAGATCATATACGGTAAAGATCAATTTCTGTTTGCCGACGTAAAAAGTGAATATGTCCACATCTTGCATCTACCAAACTCTCACATTTTCAAAAATGCGCTAAATCTTAATGGTTTAGGCCACTGAGCAGATATGACTGACATCTCTGGAAAATTTACCGTGCCATTAAAAGATAACACCATAGTACAATATACGGATATCATGGGAGTGCTCTTATTATGTAATGCTGTTAAGACTTCATTTATTAACCAGCTAAATACGATACGATAGAAAATATCTATTTATTAATAGGAGAAATTTTCACAGCCGATTATTGATTACGAGATCCACAGCAGGGCCATTACAACCAGAAAACAGGGCATTATTACAGGGCCATTATTGATCACGTGACACAGAAGTTTATTATGAGATTTAAAGAAACTGCATTCAGTTCATACCACTATTTACTTTGTATCCACTGATAGTGTGACGGGTGTCGCTAGTGGAGCAGGACATGCTTATCCTTCCGGAGCACCTGATGTCACTCCCGGTTTTCATGGGAGTTCACACTATGAGTGCCTTAGTTCTTAATGTTATCTTTTGATTTTCGTGCATTGTAGCTGTCTCACGTCCTTTTTTTTGTCTTTGTTTTTATCTGTTACCGTTTTTGCCATGTCTTTGGACTTCGATTTTTTTAGTCATCGCTTTCCTTGTTCCTTGGGTATTCTACTGCCGTTGTTTGTTACCCGAAGTAGTTTTATGTTCATGAAATACACTATATTTTTTTGTACGTCAGCGGTAAACCCTAATCCGGCTGTATGGAGAAATATAGTTTCCATAACGAAAACTAGTTAATTATAAAATTTCTCACATCGAGTTAAATAAATTTTGCAAACGATTGAAAGCGAGGCTTGTCGAGCTCTTAAACATTTCAAAATTTATTTAACGAGATGTTAGAAATTTCATAATCAACGTTTTTAAGTTTTGGAAACTGTTTCTCTAATGACTGGATGAAAAACACCGAGGATTGTGTTCCGAATGTATTTGGCGGGAAATTTCACGAAACTTGTTCTCCTCTCTAGAGAGGAGAACAAATGTTTCCACACCGTTCAGGAAATGTGGAAAACTGAATAGAAATTAGAGAATAAACTTTTTTGTTTCACCTACTTGTGACCACTCATTTTAATCATCTCATCATTAGGGATCCGAAAATATACATCTTTTCTTGATTTTCAAAAAAAAAAAAATGTACTTCAGCGGTAAACCCTAATCCAGCTGTATGGAGAATTATGTTTTGGTTCAAATATTTGACCCTACTTCTGACCACTCGTTTTAATCATCTCATCACAAGGAATAGAACCTTTTTTTCTTGATTTTTTCAAAAAAGTTTATTTTTTGTTTATTGGGGTAAATTCTTATACAGCTGTATGGAGGAACTTTTTCCGATCTTTTGACCCTACTTGTGACCTCTCATTTTACTCATTTCACCACAAGGGATTCGAAGATGTACATCATTCCTTGATTTTTTTAAATAAAGTTTTTTGTACTTAAGCAGGGTAAAATCTTATATAGCAACTTTTTTGTTTCAGATATGTGATCCCACAAACGACTTTTCATGTAAAAAATGAATTTCCTGAAAATTATTTTATATATACATTCACTTTTCAATCTAAATAAGATCATCAATCTGTTAATAAAAGTTTTAAGAAATGTGTATTTTAATAATGGCCCTGTTATGTGTTCTCGGTCTGTAATAATGGCCTTCGGATGCATTAAAGGCCCTCGGCGTTGCCTCGTGCCATTACAGCTATCCTCAGGCCATTATTACAGACCTCGGACAGATAACAGGGCCATAATGGAAATACCCATTTATTAATACTATAATATAAAACTGTGTTTATGCCCTACCCTAATGTCTGACCTGTAAGAATCATTTTTATAATGTTTTGTGAAGGCATTCTTCTAGTATGCAATAACAAAATACCGGAGTTATTGTTAATTTATTTATTGCATATGGGCATTTCGACAACTTATGTCTCATCAGTGCAGATCAAATCCAAAGATTTGGAAGTCCACCGAAAAACATTTTAAAGCTGATAGAGAACAAATGACCCAAAAAGATATATCATCTAACCTTGGACCAACCGTAAAAAACTTGAACAGCGAGTACTCCTTTATCCATCATTCTAAATCACGTTTTGTCTTATTCTTTCCTTCTCAAGATTGTGGTCTTGGGAAGAGTAGTCCACCTGTATTTGGTTTTATTTGTACGTTTATTATACTATAGGGAAACGGGAAAGAGAAAGGGTTGCCATAAACCTGTTTAATCCTAGCGCTAGCTCTTGCTAGTGCCGGTGTCATATAGCCATTTCCCCCCATGATAGTTTTCCTGGGGAAAATTCTGGATCGATCCCAATTTCCCCCCGGAAAAACTGGCATGATCCAATTTTTCCCCCATCAAATGTACGGTGGAAAAAATGGATCAGTTCAGTTTTTTTCCTCAATGATGACATGAGCCAGTCCCCCCCCCCCCCGGAAGTCATAGATAATCTTCGCCGACGTTTTCTTTATCGCATCTTTTTTTTTCTTCTATTTTAATGAGAAGCCGTTTCGGACTTATTTTAAGGAGATCATACTTTTTATGTATTATTCTTGGAGTTTACTCATCAGAGTATCATTACTCTCTGATATGTATTTCCATAGAAATATATAGAATGATGTGTTTCTATTTTCCTACTTTCTTTTAAACAAGAAAAAAATATGGGTATAAAAAAATTAAACTATACTAGTCTTTCTGCCAAAAGTATGCATTACATTGTTCTATTTGTGGAGGGGGTTAACTTTATTAGACATAAAAAAATCATTTATTTGATTTAATAAGATTTGTGTTTGTGCACTTTCTGTTATATGCAAACGATGAAGGGAACATTAAAACAGAATTGAGACTTGACAATCATTTCGTGATTTTTTATTATAAATAATACTTACATGATTGAAGTTACATTTGGATTATCTCTCTTTATATGTTCACACTTTGCTGATTGTGCTTTAAATAAATAATTAAAAGCACTCAGGTGTAGCATTAGCTGACCTCCCGTCATGCATACCTGCATTCCCCAGTCTTAATCTCATCGAAAAAGTGTTCACACGTTATTTGAAACTTGGAAGTTTTTTCCTTTGTGTTTCAGTTTTTAACTTTTCGATTTATTCGTGTTTGAAGCCATTATGGCAGAGGCATTGTTAATTAACGCCACCGGAGATGAGTTATTCGCAATTCCTCCTACTTTGAACCCCACGCCAGAGAAGTCTTCAGGCGGCGGAGGTAAGAAAAAGACTTCTTCAAAACCCACGAGGAAATCATCGACAAGTTCGAAGTCGAAGGAATCTGAAGCCCGATCTGATGCAGCAGGTACGTCTTCGACTTTTTCTGCACATTCAGAGACAAATTTACGATCGGAAATTGACTCGGGCAAAGCTTCCGTCAGTTCTATGGCCTCGAAATTGGACAAAGTTGACCAAATTGAAACTTGGCTTCAGCAGTTAGGGTCGAATCAAAATGTCACGCAAGGTGGACGATCATTTGACTCTGATCGAGACGACACTTCGGGTGGGCAGAGATCTCGAAGTAGAGATGTTGCCACGTCAGGTGGGCAGAATTCTCGTGTTAACTCTAACTCTAGCAATGACAGACAGGTCGATGGCGATGATGAGGTGTCATTACATCCAGATAGAAACGAGCTTAGAGGGCTATGTTTAGACTCTGATGATGACTCTAATGACGATGGTTCCTCTGTTAGTAGACAGGAAAGAACCTCTAGATTCCACAGATATTCTTGGGTGCAAAATGTAGATAAAGACATTAACTAATAAATAACAAGCCCGACAAATAACAATAATGAAAATACTTCGAAAACTGTAAACAGAAACATTTTAGGGGATATTTTTGGTGAAGATGCCAAAACTAAACCTGACAAATCAGAATGTGGAATTTCTCTTGATCAAAGCCAAATTGATATTTTGAATCAGAGTTGGCATGGTGATAATCCTTCTTTATTATCATCGTATAATGATGAATATAGATCTAGTTTTCCAGTTCATAGAAATTCTAGTGAACATTTAGATTTACCAACACTTGACGATGTAGTAGCTTCACTGTTAACAAAACATCAAGGTCCCAAAGCAAGCAAAATTAAGGGAAACAAACTTTTCTCGCAACCTTTAAAAACATTTGAAAACTTAGCTTTTAAAGGACAAGCTGCTGCCAGAATGGGCATCAAATTACTGCATACATGCAACAGGCTTTAGGCACTTTAATAGAAAAACTTAACGAAAATGAACCAAATGTGGATCTTGTCATTCAAATGGTTAAGGATATTTTTGCTATGTCAGTCAAGTCGATGGATCAGATAGGTCGTACTGGTGCTTTTCACCACCTGATCAGAAGGAAGGCAACAGTAGTAGATACTAGTCTAGACTCTATTGCTGAACTAGCAGATAAAGTTTTTACTTTGAAACTTTCTAATGATGGGATTTTGGGACATGATTTTCGAGACACCCTTAAAAACGTTCAGAAACCAATAAAAAATTAAAGATTTGGTTCCTGAAATTTGTCAGAAATCTATAAACGCTCCTGCTGGTACTGAAAGGAAATTTTCAGGATCGTCCAGTCAAGACTCTAGTAGTCCGAAAATTCCAAGGGGTGATATAAGTAATTATAGGATACCCAAAATCGACAAAACTAAGGAATCTAAAGATTCTTATAGCACAAGTCATTTCAAGAGGAACAACAAGAAAGACTCTGATAAGAAAAAGTTCTTTTCGCAACCAAAGATCAAAATGACTACAACAAAGAGGTAAATATTTTATGTCAGAATCCGGAGATACCTGTGGGAGGTCGTTTTATTCATTTTTGGAAAAAATGGACCAAAATTACAAACGACCAATGGGTTCTGAAAATAGTAAAAATGGTTACAAATTAGAATTTCTAGATAAAATTCCTCAAACTTGTATAATACAAATGTACCTGCAAAAGATATGCAAATTCTACTTTCAGAAGTAGATCAACTTTTTGGAAAAAACGCTATAGAAAAAGTTCCGAATCATCAAAAACAAAAAGGTTTTTACAGCAAATTTTTTTTTTATTCCGAAAAAGACGGGCGATTTGAAACCTGTCATAAACCTCAGACCTCTCAACAGGCATCTCCAAAAGAAACATTTTAAAATGGATTCTTTAAACAGTGTCATAAATCTAGTCAAGAAAGGAGATTTAGCTCTTTCCTTAGATCTGAAAGATGCGTATTTTCACATTCCAATTCAAGAAATTCACAAACAGCTTCTAAGATTTTGCAAAAACAAGAAATGTTACCAATTCCGTGTTCTTTGCTTCGGTCCCACAAGCGCACCTCTTGTCTTCACCAAAGTTTGTACCGTGGTAGCGGCACATTTAAGAGCGCAAAATATACGTCTAGCAGCATATCTAGACGACTGGCTTGTAGCAAATCAAGACCGAGAAAGATTATACGCAGATCGAGAGAAAGCACTCAATCTCTTTACAAATCTAGGTTTTATTGTAAATTTGGGGAAATCAAACATAGAAACAACTCAAAAAATAACATACATAGGGGCAGTTTTTCATTTGTCCCAAGGTAATTTTTGACCAACCGAGGAAAGGATACAAAAACTCATCTTAGGGGTAAAAGTCATCTTAAACAAACAAAATCTAGCAACAGCAAAAGATATTCTACACTTGTTAGGTATTATGGCCTCATGCATAGAACTTATCCCAAACGCCAGGTTATTTATGAGACCAATACAACTTCATCTTCTTTATCATTGGAGACCAATCAGTCAGAATCTGTAAAAAGATTCCCTTTTCAGACCATCTAAAGGGACATCTGCATTGGTGGCTAAACAAAACAAACTTAACCACAGGAAGATCAATAACACAGTGGGAAACTTCGGTGACCGTAACAACAGATGCGTCAAAAACAGGTTACGGGGGTCACATTTCCAACAATCAAACTGTTCATGGGGTTTGGTAAAAAAAAGACAAAGATTTACACATAAACTTCCTAGAAATGGAGGCAGTATTTCTTACTCTCCAACGTTTTCTTCCAATGTTAAGAAATCAAAATGTGTTAATTCGATCAGACAATTCCACAGTAGTAAGATATATCGAGACACAAGGAGGGACTCACTCCCCAGAACTATGCATGGGGCATGGAAACTTTGGCATTTTGCGATAGAAAATGGCATTCAGCTGCAATCAGCTCACATAGCGGGCAAGAAAAATATTCTGGCCGACAATTTGTCAAGAATCAAAATTCAACCAACAGAATGGTCCTTAAACAAACAAATAGCTCAGTTATTGTTTCAGATTTGGGAAATACCACTGACAGATATGTTTGCGTCAGCGAAAAATCGACAGACACCCATTTATTGTGCTTGGAATGTAGATCCAAAAGCGTATGCGACAGATGCGCTATCAATACCATGAACAACATGTATGCTTATGCTTATCAACCAATTTGTCTAATTCCCAAAATTTTACATCTGTGCCAATCAATACAATGTCAAATCATACTGATTGCCCCTCATTGGCCACGGAGGCATTGGTACCCAAATTTCTGGTAGATTATCCAAGAGCGCTACCAGTCAAAGAGGATCTACTACACCAACCAAACACTCTAATATATCACCCAAATCCAGCAGTGTTCAAACTAACTGCATGGAAGTTATCGACAGAAAATTCACAGAGAAAGGATTTTCTAAACAAACTAGAACACTTCTCAGAGCATCTTGGAGAAAAGGAACACAAAATGACTATTCTGTCAAATTTCGAAAATTCAGTGGCTGGTGTGGTAGAAGGAAAATTGATCCCTATTGTGCCTCTTTGACTGATGTAGCCGAATTTCTAACATATTTATATTCACAAGGTTTACAATATGGAACCATAGCAGGGTATAGATCTATGTTATCTTCAGTAGTTCCAACAGTGGAAAATATTCCAGTTGGTCAACATCCTTTTATAACTCGTCTTATCAAGGGGGTTTTCCATTCCAGACCACCTAAAGTTACTTTATTACCCGAACGGGATTTACCTCTGGTTCTTAAGAAACTTAAACAATCCCCCTTTGAACCATTGAAACATGTACATTTGAAATATGTTTGTTGGAAAACAGCTTTTTTAATTGCAATAACCTTTTTCAGAAGATGTAGTGATATTCAGTCATTATGCATTGGTGAAGAATGTGTGACAGTGCAGAAGAAAGGATTGACTTTTATTAAAAAAGGATTGTCCAAACAGGATTGTCCAAATCATTTTGGAAGTCAAGTTTTTATTCCAGCGTTTCCAAGTGACAAATTGCTTGATCCAAAGAGATGTTTATTTTATTACCTGAAACGAACTGAAGAATTCAGAAATTTAGGTGTAAAATTTGTAATAATTTATTTTTATCATTCATATCTCCACATAATCCTGTGTCCGTGCAAACGATTTCATCTTGGATTGTGAATACGATCAAAATGTTCTTATGGGGAAGAAAGCAAGGACACAAAATTTCGTGCTCATGCCACTAGAGCCTTGGGGCCTACCTGGGCCCTTTTTAACAGTGCACCTGTAAAATCTATTGTAAAGACAGCTGACTGGGCAAAAGACTCCACTTGTACTCGTTTCTATCTTCGTCAGCTAGAACCTGAAGTTTTGAAATCTGTTTGATTTCTACAAACACTGTTTTTTATGAGAAAGTTTACAAAAAACTACAAAGACAAAACGTCAGAAAAAATGAGGATTTTTTTATTGTACAGTGTTGTGTTTGAATTACCAACATATAGATATATACATATGTACATTTGTACAGAAGTTTTTAAATATGTAAATGAACTTGGAAGTGAAGAATTGTAAAGAATAAACTTCCACCACCAGGAGATTCTCGAGCAGGAAGTTAGCTTTGCAAACTGTGAAGATCCGAATGTAACTTCAATTATGTAAGTATTATTTATAATAAAAAAATGTAAAATTTGTACCCTCAAATTTTAATTTTTTGTGGGAATAATACTTACATGATTGAAAACCCTCCCACCTCCCCTTTCGAATCTTTCTTGGTGAACCCTTTTTCGCCGAGAGAGACTGGGGAATGCAGGTATGCATGACGGGAGGTCAGCTGATGTTACACCTGAGTGCTTAAAGCACAATCAGCGAAGTGTAAACATATAAAGAGAGATAATCCAAATGTAACTTCAATCATGTAAGTATTATTCCCTCAAAAAATAAAATTTGAGGGTACAAATTTTACAATTTTTCGTGTATCTTTTGTTAGAAATGACACTTTTATAAGAGCTAACTAAATACATGGAGATGAAATATAACGATTAATAAAACAAATCTTTAAAGATAGGGATCAGAAGGGGTTAATTCAAAGACTAACAATCATTATTTTCTCAAAAGCAGCTTATGGAAAATTTTCAAATCAATTAACACAATTTTTAGATCGCCGGGACGAATGTCCGGAGAGCTATTGTCATCAACCCGGTGTCGGCGTCGTCGGCGTCAGCAAAACTTTAACCTGGCTTGTGGAATTGAGACCTGAAGAACTAGGATGTTGATATTTGGTATGTGACATCCTTGTGATGAGAGCTTTCTTTTGGTACCATACTTGTAGATATTTTGACCTTGACCTTGCCCTTAGGGCAATTTTAAAAAAAAACTTCAACCTTGCCTCTAGAAGGTAGGCTTATAGTGGTAGGGTGTTCATATTTGGAATGTAACCTCCTTGTGATGAGAGGTTTCTAGTGGTACCATATTTGTAGACATTTTTACCTTGAATTTGCCCTTAGGGCAATTTTCAAAAAACTTTAACCTTGCTTCTAAAAGGTAGGTTTTTAATGGTAGGGTGTTCATATTGGGTATGTAACTTCCTTATGATGAGACCTTTCTAATGGTACCATATTTGTAGGCATTTTGACCTTGACCATGCCCTTAGGGCAATTTTAAAAAAAAAAAGCTTTAACCTTGCCTCTAGAAGGTAGGCTTTTAGTGGTACAGTGTTAATATTTGGTATGTAACCTCCTTATTATGAGAGCTTTCTAAAGGTACCATATTTGTAGACATTTTACCTTGACCTTGCCCTTAGGGCAATTTTTGAAAAAAAAAAAACAACTTCAACCTTGCTTCTAGAAGGTAGGCTTTTAGTGGTAGGGTGTTCATATTTGGTATGTAACTTACTTATGATGAGACCTTTCTAGTTGTACCATATTTGTAGACATTTTGACCTTGACCTTGCCCTTAGGGCAATTTAAAAAAAAACAAAAAAAAATTTTAACCCTGCCCCTAGAAGGTAGGCTGTCATTGGAGGGTACGTGTTCTTATTTGGTATACAACTTCCTGATGACGAGGGCTTTCTTCTGGTACCATACTTGTAGACATTTTGACCTTGCCCTTGCCCTGAGGGCAATTTGTAAAAAACTTTAACCTTGCCTCTAAAAGGTAGGCCTTTAGTGGTTGGGTGTTTATATTTCGTATGTAACTTCTTTATGGTGAGAGCTTTTTTGTGATACTATATTTGTAGACATTTTGACCTTGACCTTGCCCTTGCCCTGAGGGCAATTTGGAAAAAACTTTAACCTTGGCTCTAGAAGGTAGGCCTTTAGTGGTAGGGTGTTTATATTTTGTATGTAACTTCTTTATGGTGAGAGCTTTCTTGTGATACCATATTTGTAGACATTTTGACCTTGACCTTGCCCTGAGGGCAATTTTTAAAAAACTTTAACTTTGCTTCGAGAATTAAGTTGCTTAGTGGTAGGGTGTTCATATTTGGTATGTGACGTTCTTTTGATGAGAGCTTTCTAAAGGTACCATATTTGTAGACATTTTGACCTTGACCTTGCCTTGAGGGCAATTTTTAAAAAACTTTTAACTTTGCTTCTAGAATTATGTTGTTTAGTGATAGGGTGTTTATATTTGATATGTGACTTTCTTGTGAAGAAAGCTTTTTAGTACTTTCGAATTTATTGTGCATTGAGATTACTGGAATCCCCGGCGAGCTATGTTGTCTTCTTACAACTCTTGTTATGATAAACAACAAACTGTTTTTTTTTTATTTCCCTTAGCACAAAGTAAAAATTTAACAGACCAGAAAACACAAATTGCTCCAAAAAGAGTAAACAACCACCCGCAAATGCCCAAAACACATGAACAGAAAATGTCTTACCCCCTTTTAAAATAAATGTTCACCTCATTCGGTGCTATGACCCATGTGGTAGGACAGTTATCACTTTGTAACAAATAACAATTTGTACAAAATAAGCTTATACAAATTATTATTTGTACAAAATGAGCACCAAAATGACCTACAACTTATACAAGACTTAAGTCATTTGCTGAACTTCGTTCCAAAACAACGGCAGTAGATTACCGAGGGAGCAAAGCACAATATTACATAAATCAAAGTCCAGAGACAATGCAAAAGCAAGAACACCAGAAGACGGAAGACCAAATACACTACATGCTCACAAAACACACGAAAACTACATATACAATACACAAAAACTAAAGATCTAATAGTGAGAACTCTAAAAAAAACAGAGTGACATCAGGTGCCTTGTCCTGCCCTGCATACAGCACCTGTCACACAGTCAGTGAGGCATTTATGGTTTTGAAAGATCTGTTTGGTAGCTGATCGGTGAATGTCATTTTCTAACCCTTAAACCGATTAAAATTCATGGTAGGTGTTACTGTTCTAACTCATAAACAGTACCAAGAAAAAAATGTGGTAAGTTTCTTTATGTCTCTATAGTAATCAGACAATGACGAGGACGAATCGGTACTACAAACATGAATTGATGAAATTATTGAAACAAGTGTCATTTTAGTTTGATAGAGCAAATACTCACGTAATTTCACTACATTTTGTTTAAGGTATGATGTATGAGCTAAAAAAATGGGTCAGACCCACGGATATCCCTCTGGATCAGCAAACAAGTTCACGTTCAACAATCAAAGAAAAATAATGTGCATGGTTAGTCCTTAAATCTTTTTTTTAAAATTCATGCAACAAAACAATTCATTAAGACATATGTAGGAAAATTTTTCATGAAGCTTGGAACATGACCATTTATATTGAAATACAGGGAAAGTTTGGCATGGGGAAAAACTGCAATATGTACACATATTCCAGTTTTTTCGGGGGGGGGGGGGGG
>MJUU01032385.1:139108-158812 GCA_002080025.1 Modiolus philippinarum
GGGGGGGAATTAGATCCATACAGTCTTTCCCCCGGGGAAAAACTGGCATGGGGGAAAATGGCAATATAACACCGGTACCAAGTCCGGCTATTCCTAGTTCCTATCGTTGTCTACGGTTTTATTTGTTCTTTTTATTGTTTTTCTTGTGCAGTTCCCTGGTAACATGTGGCATGCGATTGTAATTTTCGACCATTGTAAGTGTTTCCTGTTATCTTCTCTATATTAATTTGTTCGATGTTAATCGACATACTCGTAACAAAAACCTATCTACTCAAAAAATTATCGTCATTCCGCAGAAAAAAAATCATATTTATCACATTTTCTTTTAAATGTAATCTTTGATGTTTTTTGAAAATAAACTAGAGTTACTGTGGCCTATCGGGCCACGGATACCGCCGCCCCCACCTTTTCCTTAATTTTTTTTTAAATATCTGGAAAAAATGAATAATTGGAAAACAAAATACATAGTGCACATCTACAATATCGCTTCATTTAAAAAAGTCCCATTTAAAAAAAATATAGAAGAAATATAGAATATTGGTGATAATCATTCAATTACGTTACTGAAACGCTGATATTCACAAATAAAACGTCAAAAAGTTGGAGAGGGACATATCCGCTAGACATTCAAATTTCAATAATTCGGACAATCAACGAGAACACCTTACTTGTTTGGTGTATTTGGAATGTACCTTTTCAGTACTTTTTACGAACAGCAAGGACATGGAAATTCATCGACCCTAAACTGTAAAAACGGGGGACATTCCTGCTAGACAAAAAAAAAAAAAAAAAAAAAAAAAACAAAAAAAAAACCAAAAAAATCACAGGATATTTAGATTTTCTAGTAGACGATGCAAAGTTTATCCTTTTTCCATTAAATTTTGAAGCAGAATATAATTTTGCAGGCGGGACAACTCTCCATTGATGATTTCGTCTTCTACAGTATCTTCCGGTTGATGCTACCAGCAACTTTACTACGCTTTAGTATGACTTCATAGAACATATATGCAAAAAAACAAACATCTACGGCGAATTTTCGAGGAGATATCATCAAAATATCACCATTATTCAGTATCTTTTGTTACAAGGGACAATCGAAAAAATAACGCTATCATAAATATTGGAAACTGATAACTCTAACGAAAAACCATCATTTATGAATTTTCTTATCTCTCCATGTAGTATATTTATCAATCTTTAATTTGATATATTAAGCATTTTAATTCATTCAGTTGTAGAACGGAAGTCAGGAATAATAAAAATATATATACATTGTAATTTGAATGAGTGAGCTATATCCGAAGTCTGCATAAGTTTCATGCAATTCCAATCAGTGGTTTAGGAGGAGTAGTGGATACCAGGTGGTCACCATATGGTTTGCATTGAACTAAAATGATAAAGTCCAAAACATGTGAAAAATCTGGAAAAAAGGAATCATTGAAAAAAAATGCATAGTACACATCTACAATATGTGATCAAGCTCCTGTATAAGTTTAATGAAATTCATATCAGTGGTTTAGGAGGTATAGTGGATACCAGCTTTTGGGAAGGACGGACGGACGGACGGACACCATGAACACTACAAACCTCCCGCAAAGCGGGGGTATTAAAATAATTCAACTACCTACCTACTCGCATTCAAATTGGTAGTCGATAAACAGCATAAAGATTTTGTTATGGATAGCCTTGAGGCTGAAATCACCAAAGAAGAGAAGTTTAGAGAAGTGTTCAAGACACAGGAGATGCAGATTAAAAATTCAGCATAACTAGTGAAACACCATACCCAGACAGATAAGGCTTCTCTTTCAATGTTGAAGGTAATCAAGCATATAAATTAAAATTCAATCCCAAATCTTTGCATATAGCTTTGAAACATTTAAATACACATAAACAAGAGCTGTTGACGAATGGCAGCCAGATATATCCCTTCTAATTGAATAAATCAATATTAAAAGTGCAAATTTAGTGTGTGGGGATACAATACAGGCGTGGACGCAGTGCAAGTTTGGACACAAAACAAGTATGGACACAATTATAAATCCTAAAGAAAAAATGGCAAAAAAAATCAAAGTTATGGTAAAACAGGGCGTAAATGAGAAAGGGACTTGAAAGGGGGAGACACTCTACAACTCGTCATACCAAAGCTTCAGACCAAATATCAAATCATTACTACAGTCACAAGCTGAGAAATCCTTGACGGAAAATTTAAATATATGGCATAATGGAAAAAAATAAAGTTATCGCCAACAGGAAGTAGAATGAGTTAAGCACTTGAAAAGAGGAGACACGGTACAACTTATCATACTAAAGCTTCAGATCAAATATTAAATCATTACTACATACACAAGCTGTGAAATCCTTGACATTTTTCAATATATGGCTATAATGGGAAAAAATTTAAGTTTTCGTGAAACAGGAAGTTAATGAGTGACAGGCCTGAAAAGGGGAGGCAAGGTACAACGCATCATACCAAAGCTTCAGAACAAATATCAAATCATTACTACATACATAAGCTGAGAAATCCTTGACAAATTTTAAATATGTCTTAAATGGGAAAAATAAAGTTTTCGTCAAACAGAAATTAAATGACAACAAAACATTTTGTTATGGATAGCCTTGAGGCTGAAATCACCAAAGAAAAACTGAAGTTTAGAGAAGTTCTGAAGACACAGGAGATGCAGATTAAAAATTCAGCATAAATAGTGAAACACCATACCCAGACAGATAAGGCTTCTCTTTCAATGTTGTAGGTACAGATAAGGCTTCTCTTTCAATGTTGTAGGTAATCAAGCATATAAATCAAAATTCTATCCCAAATCTTTGCATATAGCTTTGAAACATTTAAATACACATTAACAAAAGGTGTTGACGAATGACAGCCAGTTATACCCCTTCTAATTGAATTAACCAATTAACCAAGTGCAAATTTAAGTGTGTGGGGATACAATACAGGCGTGGACACAGTGTAAGTTTGGACACAAAACAAGTATGGACACAATTATAAATCATAACGAAATAATGGGAAAAATCAAAGTTATGGTAAAACAGGGCGTAAATGAGTAAGTGACTTGAAAAGGGGAGACACTCTACAACTCGTCATACCAAAGCTTCAGACCAAATAACAAATCATTACTACGGACACAAGCTGAGAAATCCTTGACGAAAAATTTAAATATATAGCATAATGGAAAATTAAAATTATCGTCAAACAGGAAGTAGATGAGTTAAGCACTTGAAAAGAGAAGACACGGTTCAACTTATCATACTAAAGCTTCAGACCAAATATTAAATCCTTACTTCATACACAAGCTGTGAAATCCTTGACGACACTTTTCAATATATGGCTCTAATGGAAAAAATTAAAGTTTTCGTCAAACAGGAAGTAAATGAGTGACGGACTTGAAAGGGGGAGCCATTCTACAACTCAACAAACTTAAGCTTCAGACAAAATATCAAATCATTACTACATACATAAGCCCAGAAATCCTTGACGAAAATTTTCAATATATGACCATAATTGGAGAAATCAAAATTATCGTCAAACAGGAAATAGATGAGTGACGGACCTGAAAATAGGAGACACAGTATAACGTACCAAAGTTTCAGACCAAATATCAAATCAGTGCCACATACACAAGCTGAGATATCCTTGACGAAAGATGTTCCGGACGGACGGACGGACAAGGGTAAAGCAGTATACCCCCTCTCCTTCGGGGCGGGGGTATAAATAGTTAAACAGGATTACGTTCAGTTTTTTTATTTAAGGAAGAGGGATTGTGTATCTGTCCAGCATAAGAGTTTACACATTCATAGATACAAGGAAGGAAGTCGTAAGAAGTGGTACTTCAGGTTTCACCATAAAACTTAAAAGTAAATTCAGAAGCCGGAAAAAAATGGATCTGGAGTGTAACGTTTACTGCCTCTGTATAATATTCATTGGACTTAGCTGTGATTGCTTTTCCAGTAAGTATATACACAGATCATTTACTGTTAAGTTACATTTAAAACTAACAAATACAGATCTTTCGCTAGTTCTATGATTTGTTTCGGCGTTCATTTCTACTGTAAAGCAGGTAGATTTGTTTTGGTATGTAATAAATTTTAGCCGAAAACTTCTTATAACATTTTTGTTGAAAGGGACACATAATTCAATATACATTTGGTTGCTTTAAATTTTATGTACTCGTAACAATGCGATCTATAGAAGCAGTAAATCATTGTAATAGAACACATCTTTGTTCTGATATTATTTTTTACTGTAGTTCAAAAAGAAACAAATCATTGATACCTAGAAGTTCAAACAGATCTCCGCCGTGCGCGGTCCCGGCTTATGAATAGGCCCGCAGCATCCTCTGAGCTTGGAGTATGAGTCTTCCTAACAGAGGACCCCAAGGGAACCCCGGGATATAGAAATAGGACCTAGTATCTCCGGCTTGCTGTGTGTGACCTTCCTAAACGGGGCTGACCCCGAGGGTTCCGGAATATAGAAATAGGACCCATACCGTGGTTGTGCGGGATTAATAAATACACAACCCATCTTTTGGATGGGATGTTAACTCAGGTCCACGTGTTGGAAGAAATGCCACGCTTCCTGCACGTTAAAGAACCCTTGTAGCAAGCTTTTTTTTAGTGGTCATTAGGTGATCGGCTACAAGGCTAAATTCTCCGCCCTTTTCGATTCCACCCTACTTTTCCAGTGGCAGTCAGAATTTCCCGTCCCATGACCCTTTTCATACCCCAAAGTGATTATTTATTAACAAACTTGTTCTTGTCTTGATATAGCTGAAATATTGCTGAGTAGACGTTAAACAATATTCAATCAATCAATCAAACAGATCTATTTGAGAGAAAGATTTTTAGATAAACCGACTTTTATGCAAATATATATATAATGAACATTAATTTTTGGTTGCAAGTAAGAGGAGGGAATGTCATTCCAAAATTCAAGGAATATTCACACCAGATCTATCCCAATGAGCTTGAAATTAAAGAGACTACTGATACACCTACTTCAGCTTTCGTACTTAGATCTGTTTATATATATTGATGAAGATGGACGTTCGAAATCTAGCTATATGACAAACGTGATAATTTTAACTTCCCAATTGTGAATTTTCCTTTTCTGAGCAGCAATATACCTACCTCTTAAGCCTATGGAGTGTACATTTCACAGTTGATTCATTGTCGCGCATGTAGTTTATACAGTGAATTTTTGAGTAGAGCAAAAACACTGTCCCAAAAGTTGCTAAGTCAGGGATTTGTTCAGCCTTTGTTGCTTTCATCCCTTCAGAAATTTGATGGCCGCCACCATGATATCATTGACAGATATGACGTGTCTGTGTCCCAAATGATTTCACCTACATTTCACGTCTTCACGGATTCGACATAACCGGTTTTGAATCAACCCTGGATTGACTCACTGATAGTGTGACGGGTGCCGCTAGCGGAGCAGGACATGCTTACCCATCCAGAGCACCATCCGGAGCACCTGATGCCACTCCCGGTTCTTATGGGAGTTCACACTGTCAGTACTTTAGTTTTTAGTGTTGTCTTGTACATCATAGTGTAAAATTTTAGTTTTGTCTTCGTGAGTGATGTTTGTACTACCTATTTGTCCTTGTGAATGTTTGAATACTATAGAGATTTTCTAAAGCTTTTTAAAATTTAACTTCGGTGCTGTTTGAGGGTTAGAGAAGTAATATGTGCCATTGATTTTAATTGGTTTTGTCGAAGGGTTAGAAAATGACATTAACCGTGCCATTGATTTTAACTGGTTTTGTCGAAGGGTTAGAAAATGACATTAACCAATCTACCATCTAACAGATCTTTCAAAACAAATATGCCTCACCGATAGTGTGACGGGTGTCGCTAGCGAGGCAGGACATGCTTACCCTTCCGGAGCACTTGAAGTCACTCCCGGGTTTCATGGGAGTTCACAATATAAGTGCCTTAGTTTTTAATGTTGTCTTTTTATTTCCATGCATTGTAGCTGTCTCACGTCCTTGTTTTGTCTTTGTTTTTCTCTGTTGCCGTTTTTGCCATGTCTTTGGTTTCGATTGTTGTGGTCTTCGCTTCGGTTTTCTACTGCCGTTGTTCCACAGCAAAATGTCATCGTAACAATCAACAAATAGAGAAATGGTTAATGGAACGGTCGGGATATCTTACAGAAGTAATTAAGCTGTACACGGTACATGTATTCAATTTTTCAACTTTGTCACAGTTCATCAAAATTATCTTCAAAAATTATTTTAAAATTGATATTTGATGATGTTTACGGAAGCGTATCAGGGATATGAGAAAAAAATGTTAACAAAGTTAAAATTTCGAGTTTTAAAAACTCAAAATTTCTACTTTAAACTCAAAAGTTCGACTTTGATCTCAAAATATTGTGTCCTCTAAACTCAAAATTTTGAACTTTTCCAAAATTTCGACTCTTTCAAACTCAAAATTTCGACTTAAAAATTCGACTTTTTAAAATCGAAATTTCGAGTTTTCAAACCGGAGTTATGACTTTTTAAACTCAAAATTTCGACTTTAGTAAACTCGAAATTTCAATTTTTAAAAACTCAAAATTTCGACTATTATAAACTCAAAATTTCGACTTTAAAGTTGACTTCAAAGCCGAAAGTACGACTTTAAAGTCGAAACTTGAGTTTATTAAAGTCAGTATTTTGAGTTTGAAAAAGTAAAAAAATCAAGTTTTTCAAAGTCGAAATTTAAAGTTCAAAAGTCAATATTTTGTCTTGAAAGTCAAAATTTCGAGATTGAAAGTCCAAAATTTGAGTTTTGAAAGTCGAGATTTGAAGTTTGAAAAAAAAAATAATCAAAATTTCGAGTTTAAAAAAGTCAAAATTTTTAGGTCAAAATTAAAATTTTGAGTAGAAAAGTCGAAATTTTAATTTCAAAGTTGAAATTTCGACATAATAAAAGTCGAAAAGTTGTTTTTTTTTTTATTCAAATATACCTAATTCGCTTTCGTGGATGTTATTTAGGTGGCTCTGGTGTCTAAAAACTGCGCATCGGATGAAAATTGGAATTTACCATTAAACAGTATTGAAATGATTTTGAATAGTTTATTGATAATTAACGAAATAAAATCAGCAAGTGTGCAAAATATGTCACTTTTTTGAAAAACTCTCATTTTATGAATAGAAGATAATTACAAAGAAATAGTAAGGGAAAAATCCTATTTTCGTAATTTCTTTTTCAAAAATATATTTTTTATTTCATATTTTCAAAGTTATATCTTTAATACACTTTATACAAATTTTTCACCGAAATCTATCGTTTTATTCATATAAGATTTTTTAAAATTTTATTTTCTCCCTATACAGACAATATAAAAAAGGTCAAAATCTTTCCATTTTCGGGAGCTTCTCCTGGAAAAACGAGTTGCTGGCCTATTGATTATTTACTTTAATTTGTAAGTAATTCATAAACTTTCAATCACAGAAAAAAGAGAAATCTATCGTTTTGTTTCTAGTCCCCAGTTTGCAGATTTTTTTTTCTCACCAAGCGTCCTTGATAACTAAAGAATGGTAGTAAATATGACCTTATGTGTGACTAAAAACTTCATTCTGTTAAATTATACAATGAAAAGACACAAGCTATCCGAATTACATTTTGTCTGACTAAATTTTAGTGCACCTTCGGTATAAACTAAGGAAGGAAATTTGAGAAGCGATACGGGCTTGATCTAAGGTAGGAAAATGGGAATGAAAAGATTTTTGAGCTGTTAAGCAGCTCCCTACTATTGCTTAAGGTTAAGACAGACATACCTAGCAAGACGCACAAGTTAATGTCTGGGTGTAAAGAATTATGTCTGGGTGTAAAGAATTACCATTTGTGCGAAAAGTATGATCAAATTCAAATATTTCTAAAAATGCTCAACCCCCCGAGGGAACCCCGGGGTATAGAAATTGGACCTAGTATTTCCGGCTTGAGGGGTATGACCCCTCCTAAACGGGACTGACCCCGAGGGAACCCGGGTATAGAAATAGGACCCATTCCGTGGTTGTGCGGGATTAATAAATACACAACCCATTTTTCGGATGGGATGTAAACTCAGGTCCACGTGTTGGAAGAAATGCCACACTTCCTGCACTCTTTTTGAGTGGTCCGTAGGTGATCGGCTACAAGGCTAAATTCCCCGCCCCTTTCGATTTCACCCTACTTTTCAGTGGCAGTCAGAATTTCCCGTCCCATGACCCTTTCCATACCCCAAAGTGAGTATTTATTAACAAACTTGTTCTCGTCTTGATATAGCTGAAATATTGCTCAGTAGACTTTAAACAATATTCAATCAATCAATCAATCAAAAATGATCAAACAGAAAATATGTGTAGTTCAATATTATGGCTTTGACATTTAACACAATCTGGGCACCCAGAAGCTATAGTTAGTCGTCATATAAGCGTGAGGTTGATGCATCATTAAACCTGGTTTAACCCACCATTTTATTTATAAAATGCCCGTTCCAAGTCGGGAATATGACGGCTTGCCAAAAATGTTCTCTATTGGATTGTGTTTCCCTGATTCAGTCGAATGTTATACGGATTTTCCTTACTGGTCTCTTCCTTTGATCGATTCAGACTTTTGTTGTCACTTTTATCATTTATCAAACAAAATGAAGCATGAAATGTAGCTTTATTTGACATTTGTAATTCATAATTCTGTTCGTTCATAAATAATTCGCACAGAACGCTATAATTTTTACAAGTTTTTATGAATGAAGTTAAAAATAGACAACAGGAAACACCTACAATAGCCGAAAATAAAAATCACATGCTACAATCTTGTAGGAGGAAAAACACGAATAAGACAAAAGTCAAACCTAAACAACTAAACAACGACGAGAACTCGGGACAGCCGGACTTTGTACCGTAACCAGCAAAGCCAGCGGTAGGATAAAACCGGTTTATTGGTACCCACACCACCCCTTTATCTGTTCCGTTTCCATATCGTTGAATAAACAAAGGAATGAAACCCAATAAAGGTAGACTACTAACTCCATGGCCATAATCTTAACGGGAAGAAAATGACAATAAGTAATTTTGAAAGATGAGTGAAGGTGTGCTCGCCGCTACACTGCCTGCCAACTCAAGGAGCCTATTCTGCTGGTAAAACACTGTCGCACTACGGAAGAAAAATCAAACTCAAAACACATCAGCAGTATCAGTGAGAGGCCAGTATGTGTGACTAGATCTAAAAGCTAATTTAACGGATGAAAGCAGAGTATCATGTCCATATCCCATATTATGTTACGTCCGAGCCTTTGTGGATCTTTAATCAGTTTCTTGCATTTTTAACATTTCGGTAAAAACGAGGATTAGAAAATACCCTTAGTAATTAGCTGTTTGCGAGAAACACCATATTCAGATATCAAATGTTCATATCTATAATAAAAATTTTATAATGTATTCAACAACTTATGAAATCACTACTATCACTGCTGTAACTCGAAAAGCTATATGTATCTCTTAGTGGAATGCGACTTTTGAACGTTTTATTGTTTATATTTACAATTATTCCCAATCAATCATTCAATCGTCTTAAATGTTTACTTTCCCCTACAGGTGCTCGCGTATCTAAAAACGCCATCCCTTATTTCATTGCAATTGTTCGTCTGCATACGCCGTTTTGAAATAAATTTGAAAATAATCCGAGGTTTCTATATGGAATAAATTACGGTTAAATCCTTTAAATTTAGAATGTCCGTTTGATTTATAACCCTACCAAAAAAAAAATCCGAATATTTAAATGGCACATGTTTTAGTTTTGTTTGCACGGGAAGGGCCATCGATTCTTGTACATGAATTCCCTCTGTGAAAATCATGCTTAGCAAAACAAATTTACACAAGCACCTAATGGGCATCTTTTTAATTATGGGAGAAAAAATTCTGAGACTTACAGTCAGACTTCGTATAAGCGCATTCAATATATATATATATATATATATATATATATATATATATATATATATATATATGAAAATAAAAATGTGAAAAAAGAATTTTTCGAATTTTAATTAATTCTTTATGGTGAGGCTATAGAAATCAAAAGGACAATAACTACTAGACTTGCAATTGCAAGCAATATCTGATGTCGCCCCAGACGTCCAAGTCGAAGATTCCATCTTGTTTGTAGCGTCAAAATATACATAGAAATCAATTTTCGTTGAAATCGGACAATGTTGAAATTTTGACGTATTTTGGTGGCCATCTTGAATATGGCGGACATTTTACAAAATTTTATCGCATGAATTCCTTCCTCTCAACTTTTTAAACATTAATACAAAATATGAACAAATTCTGCTATTCAGTTCCTGATAAATGGCGGCAATCTTGAAAATGGCAGTCATTTTGAAATTTTTTGTTAGTGCATGCACATCTTCTCAAGGTGGTTCAACTTTGTGCCAAGTACGAATGAATTCTGTCCAGGCATCTTTGAGAAAATAGCCGGACAAAAATCATTAGAAGAAAATAAAAGAGAAAGCAATAACAATACTAGATTTGCAATTGCAAGCAATAGCTGTTGTCGCCCCTGGCAGCCAGTTCGATGATTCCATCTTGTCAAAATCTATCTAGAAATCAATCTGCGTTGCAATCGGACAAAGTTGAAATTTTGACGTATTTTGGGCGGCCATCTTGAAAAGGCTGCCATTTTGAAAAAAAAATCGCATAAATTCCTTACTCTCATCTTACTGAACATTTGTGTAAAATATGAACAAATTCTGCAATAGGTTCCTGAGATATTGAATCCTCCATTTTTCAACGTTAAATGGCGGCCATTTTGAAAAATTTTTCCGTAGCCTGGACTTCTCTTCATGCTGATCTAACTTCATGCCAAGTTTCATTTGATTATATCAAGCCATGTTCTCAAAATAGTCTTGAAAATTTTGAAAAAAAATTGATAAGTTTTTTGTTAGTGCATGCAGATCTTCTCATGGTGATTCAACTTTATGCCAAGTATGAATGAATTCTGTCCAGGCGTTTTTGAGAAAATAGCCGGACAAAAATCATTGGAAGAAAATAAAAGAGAAAAGCAATAACAAATTAAATAGCTGATGTCGCCCCTGGCAGCAAATTTGATGATTCCATCTTGTTCGCAGCGTCAAAATCTATCTAGAAATCAATTTTCGTTGGAATCGGACAAAGTTGACGTAACATGTCGGCCATGTTGGAAATGGCCGCCATTTTGAAAAATGTTTTTGGTGTATGAGCATCAACTACTGCTGATACAACTTTTTGCCAAATATGAATGAATGAATTCTGTCAAGACATGTTTGAGATTTTATGATTTTTATTCAATAATTTAAAATGTTGACGTAACTTGGCCGCCATCTTGGAAATAGCAGCCATTTTGAATTTTTTTGGTGGAGGTACAACTTCATAAGGTGATCCAACTTTGTACCAAATATAAATGAATTCTGTCCAGGCATCATTCAGAACTGGCGTTGACAAAAAGAGGTGGAAGAAAGAAACAGTGATAACAAGTGATAATGTGTTTGCATGCAAACACAGACGTCACACAAACCAGAATCCATAACTTATTGTTGTTTGAAACAACAGTGATACCTCAATATAAGAATCAGGGTCTTGTGAACTCATTGTGTTTATAATTAACTTTGATTCATATATTTACACATCATGGGTTGCATCAGAAAAATCATTTCTATTTTTTAATATTATGAAGTAGGATATTTCCTCTATAGTGTGTAATTTTTTAAATAAATAAAGTAACATTGAAATACTTACAAATTTCATTTAGCTTGGAGTACCCATCTTTGAGAATTCTAATATGTCAAATCTTCAAAAACAATTGATAGGTCTTTCCAGGAAGTTACGTCACAATGTTCTTATTGTTGTTTATTGATAAAACCAAGATTCTAAGTTTAATATGTACATTTATTGATAATGTAACGTGAGATTAAAGTTTTTGGTTGTGACCTTGACCTCATTTGAAGGTCGCATCTTCCTGAACATTTTGTATGTTGAATGTATGTTTGTATCTTCAAAAGTATTTGAGCTTTACACAAGGAAAAAAAAATCGGAAACCAAATCGGTTTTAGGTCCATAGACCAATAATTTTTTACCCAATGTAATAAATGTAGATCTTAACAAGACACATATTTTTCTCCATTACATTTCATCAGCAATCTATTACGATTTAAGAGTTATTACAAAAACAAGGTCTAGAGTCAAAGTTCAAAGTGACCAATGACCTTTGACCTTGGCATTTTCAAATGTAACACATATCACCTAAGACGAATGGAAAATGTTTCAGGTTTCTATCTCTTACCGTTTTCGAGAAAAAACATTCTTAGATTTGACAAAATTTTCAAGGGGCATAACTCCTGAACCGTTTACCAGAGAGTATCGGTCTAAATGTAAGGAAGGTCCGTCGTGACCAAACAAACATTTTTGTCATTACACTTAATCAGCTATCTTTTAAGGTTTCCGAGTTATTCGAAAAAGAAAGTTTGAGGTCAAAGTTCAAAGTGACCAATAACCGTGGTCATTTTGGAAATTCTAAGACGTTCCTGCACATCTTGGGGTTGGTATCTACAATGGTGTCAAGTTTCATTAAGATTTGACCATCCATTTCTGAGTTTGGACAATGTTTGAAATCATTGAGGAATAATAATTATGATATTAATAAACAGAGTCATCAAACTTCGTTTGGGTGACTTAATAATAATGAATAATAAGGAAACGGACAAAAAACAATATATCGTCCCGACTACGTCTGGGTCGACACAATAATTTAACTGCATAAAAAATGAAGCGTTACAGTCTAAACCTTTATCTTGGACGGGATAAATAATACTGACTGGCATCTCAATGCAAGCGTAATTTGTGACAACTAGGGGAAGATACTCATTTGCTGACTTTTAATCACTGGCAGTGTTTTCTTCTTTTGTTGCAATTCATTTCGCTCCGATTATTCAGCTTGAAGAGAAAAAGGGTGGATATTTTTGCAGTAACTATACGACAACTCAAAACGGTCCGTATTGATCACAATTATATTTGTCACAGGACCTTGATAGAAAAAAATGCCTGTGTGACTGTCACCAAGGCAAGACGTGCTATGCATTTGAATTAAACTTATTTTATTGCTAAATATATACAGCAATGGGATTGGGCACAAGTTGTTACAACGTTATATAAATCCCTCTCCCTACTACATACAACATATAATAATAAATGACAGCAAATGCAGAAGAAATATAACTTATGATTAATTCAAAATATATATAGAAGCACACACAAACTATGCTATGCATGCATGCATCTGTAAGAGGAGGGGGTCAGTGATCGACTAGATTTGACCTCCAGGGCAGTGTAGTGGCAGATACTTCGCCCCTGATTCGTATGCAGGATACCTGATATCAGTATATGGCTGAACATAAAAAATCAAACATTTGAGATACTTGATTTACAAACGTACAATAATTCAACATCAACAAAAATAGAGAGAAATTCCAAGTAGCAAAACTATTAAACCAAGAAGAGAGCATTTTAAACTTGGCCAAAAGAATATTTCGAGTTGTGTTTAAGAATTTAGAAGTATTCCAAATCAAATGCCAAAATGTAGATATAAGCCAAACGTGCTCAGGTTAAAAGGCTAACTTTTAGGCGAGCGACAGTCTAATTCAGACTGATATTAGATGTGTGGAATTAAGCTGGTACAGTTTGAGCCACCTTCTACTAAAGAACGATCGTAGGACATATCTATATATGTCTTATGAAAAGTAAAGAATGAAATTTAAATTTTCTTATAAATTGAATGTTCTAAAATTGGTAAACACAAAAAGTCCAATTTCGTAAAGGTAGACAATCACATCCATCATGTAAAAAGTGAAATCGTAGTCAGGAACATTTCAAATTTTGGATACACGACTCCATGATACTGCAGATATAGTCATAAAAATGTAAGTTGCATATTTCAAGACTGTTTCATTATACTGTTTCGAGATTTCAGATTCTTCTTATGTTTTTCTTTGTTGGTTTATATTCAGTTATGATGATGATCCTGATAAAATTATGTTTTTTTATATACATTTGAGGGTCGGGAGTACCCTCTGTGGAACACCGGGATAGACCATTTTAATCAGCAGGAATTCGGGATCAACCTTATAACGGGATTATTCATTTGAATCGTCGTTTTTGGGAACTCGGGATTGCAAAGTTAATTTTATGAATTCGTGTTTGATTTTTTTCCCTTTGGATTCCAGATCATATTCCATCCTCACATTTTTTCGCATAGAAGTTCCAAAATTAAAAAAAAAATACTAGTATGTGCTTCACAGTTCTTCAGCGTTTAGCGCTTTGATTTCTCTGTATTCTTTAATAATTAATTGAATACTATTGACAAACCAACTTTCAGATGAGAGCTTTCGGCATTTTTGCATTAGACATATTTACGAGATTAAATTATATTTTTTACATTGCAAACGAGTGATCTTCATTTGAAAGGATTGTTTTGTGCATCTAGATGATATGATTGTTCTGTTATATTCCTATATGATGAATATGATATTCTCTGTCTTATTCTTTGATGAATATGAGATTTTTTGGTCTTATTTATGAGATTTTTCCGTCTTATTCCTATGTGAAAAATATGAGAATTTTTATCCCATTCCTTTATGATGAATTTGATTGAGATTTAAACATTTAAACTTCTTTTTATTCATAACATATATCAAAATTTTCTTTATACCAGTTTCACGGTGAATTCCAATTCTTTGTAAGATGAAAAATGTTCAGTTTTCCACATTTGGTTTGTCTCATTTGATAATTTCTACATCTTATGTAAAACCAATTCTGCATGAAGTACCTATCCTTTAGTCAAAAGTATTATTTTGTATTGCTTAAATATGCCATTATAAAACTTTTCCAGAAATGAAGTTAAAAATTTATTTCTGAAATACACAAAACATATTTTAAATTCAAGAATTGCATTCTCTTGAATTTACTAAATTAGCTGAAATATCATTCTATACTGTTGAAGTATCACACTGAATCCAATGTTGCACATTAAAATGTTTTGGATAAGTTTTAACGATTTCTTGACTTGTTGAAACCAATATAATAGATTTTTTAATTTGGTTAGAGAACTGAATTTGTAAATAGCAAATTCTAAATTATTTCATGACGATTTCCACAATTTCATTGAACAAACTGAATTTCTTTTAACAAATTCGAGAGTTCGTTATAAAGAATTACAAATAGTTTTGTTAGGCCAGATATATGCTTCTACAATCTCACTCAAAATTCAATAAAGACAGAAAAATAGCAGAACTAAACTGAATAAAAAAACTGAAAACTGTCTATCCTTTAGGTCTTAATGATAATATAATGGGCATTGGTAATATTTCTAAAACCAATTCTGTAAATATTTTGGATATTGTTTCTAAACCTCTACCTAACAAACGATCTCATGGACATAGAATTAACCGTAATAAACGTAGATTACATTCTGTCAACACCACTGTTGCAGATCTAATTAACATTTCTAAAAATAATAGTCGGCACCAACTTTTAAGTAAATTATGTTCCATACCTGCCACCAAATTATACAATATCCTTGATGAATGCGAAACTATTTCGAACCTTAGTCCTAAATACGAAACTACAAAGATAATAATTGCTTTCTGCTATTTAAAGCTTTTTATTCAAGCCCACGAGCCCAAGAGGGCTTGAATCTATCTAAAACGATGTTAAGTTTGTCGTCAGTAAGTGTAGAACACTTATTCGAATTAAAACTGAATCTTTAATAAATAGTCTCGAGACCTTTTTGAAAAGAACATTCCAATATACGTTAATCAAATGTTATAAACTGATTAACCATGAACTATTTTTTAATAGCGGATTTACATGTATATCCACGCAGGTTGTATATTGGACGTCTCACTTCGGGACATGTCGGAAACAGAAGGAAATGGTATAAAATTTGGCCGTCTCAAACATGTATTGTAGGAAAACCTGATTGCTTCGACGATGCGTTTCCATCAATGGACGAATGTTTATTTTTAATCCTTGTTAACATCTTATTATTCATTGTTTTACATGTATCTTCTCCGTCACTGTAAACAAAACTTACATAGCCATTTCATGCACACAAATCACACATGCCAGTCGACACTGATTTGCAGCAAACCGTCTACTATACTTGCCCGCAAACCCAGATAAAATTATACGTAGACAGTGCTTGTACAGCACAGAGTCCAAAAATTGAAATGCATATATAAAAACCCTTTTAAAACTAAAACGAAACTTTAGCGAAACTTGATCAAATGTTGAAAACTAGAAAGAACTCGGAAGAATGTCCCCGAGACAATAACCCAACAGTAAGACAAATCAACTACAGCTAGTACAGGGTGTCCAGATTTCAACATGAAGAAAATTTAACGAACTGTTGCACGAGAACAATAGGCAGAATGCAACAGTTTGCTTTGAGTGTCTAACAAAATATCTGTTGTCCGAGAAACCCAGTATATAACTATTTGTTATACATCCATGTTAACAGTTTGGCCGTAGCGTAATTTCGGACTTGGACATTTCGGCCATATTTCTGTTCGGTCATATACTATATATTAAATGAAAACAGTTTATGTCTTTATCATTATTATTATGCAGTATGCAGATATTTTTATTAATTGGACAATAAATGTTGGTGAATAATTATAATAGTTTTAATGATTTACTGACAGTTAACAAATATATATTCATCGCTAGTGTTGTTTTAGCTTAATTTACATTATAAATAAGGTTTCACACGGAACATATTTATGTCATGGCCGAAACGTCCAGGTCCATAATTGCATATGGCCGAAACGTCCAGGTCCATAATTGCACATGGCCGAAGTATTTTAAGACCGAAACATTTCGAAACGTAAACAGCAGATGTCATGCGTAACCATGTGACGTTTTTGACCAATGGAAAGCAGGGGGGGGGGCAACAGATCATCAGCGGTCAACAGATCAAATGTTACTTGTCACATTATAAAAAATATAGTCAGAAAATGATGTCAATATATGGATTTATATCTCACCTGAATAGAACATATTGACCGAGGATGCAGTCTGCGGTCAATATACTCTTATCGGGTCTATAAAATCCATGTAATGACCATACTTGACAGACTATATTTGTTTTATTATTTCATGACATTATTCTTGCTTTACTAAGTTTACTTTTCCATTTTCTCTTCGGGCTTGAACTCCACTGACGATTTCGTCAGAACAAGCTTGTTCCTTAAAGCGATCGTCCTGACCAACATCAAAAACATTTTCTTAAGATAAAATACATCGATAAAGGAATAGATTTTATAAATATTCCTGGCATTCTAAATGATCATTCAGTTAAAGAAAAAAATCCTGCCTATTTCGAAAATACAGAACTTCCCATCATTTGTTACGTATACAAGAAACCCGGCCGGCAGTACGTCTTCAATTACAGTAAAGTTTGTAAAGATATAAACATTAACAATTCTGTGCCTGATTCATGAAATTGCAACAATTCAAAATACGCTTTTACTCCTAGCTCCCATGTCATCACAGGAGATCTCAACATCTTGCAGGACAAAGAGCTTATTAATTTCTTAAAGAAAGGTCCAAAATATAGGCCACTTTCTAAAATTAATTGGAAAGATTGTCGTGATACCATCCACGACTCACTTAAGACTTACTGTAAAAATTGGGTTTAACGTGAACACGTTGACAAATAATCTTTGGATTCTTTCTTAAATGCCTTTAATGCTATTATGAAAATTGTCGATATCCGAATTAAACAGTTCGAACAACATTTCCGCCATTACAGTAAAAATAAACCCACCGTTTCTCACATCCAAAAGAAACTTAAAGAATTTGGCAAGGAATTCGTTTTTGTCCCAGCTGATAAGGCTGCTAATAACATCATTATAGTTTGTCGTAAACATTATACAGAAGTACTCCATAAAGAAATTACCAGTTCACATACTTTTCAATTACCCAATTAATGAGAAATGAAATTATAAACATACATTTTCTAACAGCTACATCTTTACAGGCTAAACCTGATAGTAAAACAGTTCCAACCATGTACTGGGTTACTAAATTCCACAAAACGCCATATAAATCTAGATTCATTCATATTGTCACTGTTCTACTACTAAAGTTTCTATTGTACTCACTAATACTTTGACTGCTATTAAAAACCTGGTTATAAATTTCTGTAACAAAGTATATGAAAACAGTGGTATCAATCATTTTGGAGTGTGAAAAATTCATTGGAAGTTCTCCATAAATTGAATGCTTATAATGCCCCTTTTGAATCCCTTGAAGGTTTTGATTTCTCTACCCTCTATACTAACCTACCACATAATCTTATAAAGGAAAAATCAGAAAACGCACCAAAGGTGCGAAAGCCGAGTTGCGAACATTTGTTATTTTCATAAGTACATCATCGGGTAGGCAAATAGTTGCAATTCAGCATATACAGTTAAATTCTTTTATTTCAATCAGAGATTTATAATGGAACTTTTGCGGAAGTTTGACTTTGTCCTAACTTGACTAAAAGTCAAAACATTCCAAGTTCCTTTCCAAAAAAAAAAAAACTTTGGGCAGGAGTTCTCCCTTAAAATCTAGTTTTTTATTTTATTATTGCTGAAATTGAAAGTGTGTATCAGAATACCTTGTTTCTCAGTTTTCTTGTTTGGTATACATAGCAACCAAAATCTCCACTATCCATTGCAACTTATCTCAGACCACCTCTGAAAAAAAATTTGGGCAGGGGTTCCCCTTATAATCCAGGTTACATACATATTGCTGAAATCAAAACATTCCAAGCCCACCCCCTTTTAAAAAAAAACGGCAGAAGTTCCCCTTATAATCAAGTTTATACATATTTCTGAAATTGTGAAGCAGAATTCTTTTTTGAAAGATTCAGTGTTCTGGTTTGGTTTCCACGGCAACTAAAAGCTCCACTATCCATTACAACCCATATTAGTTTTAAAATATTCCAAGTCCCCCTTTCAAAATAAAGATTTGGCAGGGGTTCCCCTTTATACAAATATCTAAAATTGCAAGGAAAAATATGTAGCAGAATACTGTTTTTCTAAGATTCAATCTTCTGGTTCAGTTTCCATGGCAACTGAAAGCTCCATTATCCATTAAAACACATTTCAGACCACCATTCAAAAAAAATTTGGGCAGGGGTTCCCCTTATAATCCAGGTAATATGTATTGCTGAAATCAAAACATTTCGAGTCCCCCTTTCATAAAAAAAATTTGGCAAGGGTTCCCCTTAAAATCTCATTTATATTGTTACGGAAAATATGTAGCAGAACACTTTTTTTTCAAAGATTCAGTGTTCTGGTTTGGTTTCCATTGCAACTGAAAGTTCCACTATCCATTACAACCCATTTCAGACCACCATTCAAAAAAAATTTGAGCAGGGGTTCCCCTTATACTTCAGGTAATATGTATTGCTGAAATCAATAATTTACAAAAAATCAGAATACACAAATGTAGTTTTTTTTCATCTAAGATTTTATTTTTACTGGACATTGCAAAAAAAAACTTTTAGTAATATTGAGTACTTCTTCATATTAAATTAATTACCTCCCTTAGTTTTATTACCTCCTTTTTTTAATTCTGACTTTTCATTCAACCTAATTTTTAAGTTATTGACACCCAAAAAAAGTGTGTTGGTGAACATAAT